>DWJN01001862.1:0-16669 GCA_018248895.1 Carystus phorcus | reverse complement strand
TGCATCAGTGTTCCCACAGTGCTATGACATGGGGTCCTTCAAGAAGCGGGTCCATCGCTTCCTTCTTGGCCGGCAACTCGTTGGTGACATCCCTGATGTTACTAAAGTCCATGGGCGACGGTGATCACTTACCATCGGGTGACCCGTCTGTTTGTTTGCCTGCATACGGCATAAAAAAATGCTGCAATGTTTTGAATATGCGATTGGCAACAAAAGTCAATACCTATTATCTACTGTGAATTATCCAAGTAATCGTAGCTACGTAGAAACCGGTTAAAATAAACATTCAGCTAAACCCGCGTCAGTTTAGTTTTAAATTTCGTATTTATAACTTGGCATATTTGGATTCATAAACTGGCATTTTTTTACATATTTTATATTTTTTTATCGTTTATATTATTTTTCACAAGTCTCAATAATTACAATTTTATTCAACTACATGAAACATTTCGACGGAAGCCCACACAGGCAAATGTATGCTAATTAACATTTATCTAAATGTCTAATGTTATTATTACTATACATTCGGGCTAATATAAATTTGAAATAAAAACAAACAGGAGTAAGTTTGAAGGTTATTTAAGGTAGAGTTTATTTTAACAAGAAACACAACAAACACAGTTAACAAAAGTTATTCTGTTTATTTCTCATTTTCTACAATATTTGATCTTCTCTTGGAATTGTATACACAGCATTGTTATTTTGGTATAACACACTAGAAAAACTACAGTAATGATTAACGAGAGATAAAGATAACATAATGACTAGACGAGCTTGGCAGTCTATAGAATGACTTAGGTATCCTATATTGATTGTTATATCATTAGTTACATGTAATATAACTGTAACTTCATACTAGTTGGGATTATAATTGAGTATTAACCCATTTTAATATAAAAATTTACTTAAATGTACCTATATCGGTACGATATATATTGTACTAAAGTATAGGAAGTTTCTTTAAGTATTATATACTTAATCGACTCAAAATCATATCTCGGGTATAACCCTATACTGGTTTATATGTGTATCTCAGAAATAGTTTGGTAAATTTAGGACGATGTAACTGACATGTACAACCAAAAAAAATTTCGTTGTTTTGTTAAAATTTTATGTTTATTTTATTTCAATATTCCACAAATAAAAATTTAGGACAACTTAAACAAAAGAAGAATATATAAATTCAGTAACGTAAATATAAAACCGTGTAAACTAACCTATAGACAACGAATAAGTTTTATTAAAGCACGTCTGTCCCGCCCGAATAAAAACGTACGCCTAAGTACCCTTATACATATAAAGAATAAGCCAATTACTAAGTAATGAATTCAATGTAAAAGCCCATTGCTCACTCTGTTTATCTCATTATGCAAATTATCTAAAAGTTCGTGAAGACTTTTCTGCGTATAAATACATCTTTTCGAACCCAAAAAGAGCCTTATTAAATAAAGCTTAAGGTTATTTAAAATTTACTGTCAATCAGAGATGACTAAATGGACAAAAGTAAATAGCGACCCGAAAAAAAGTCTGTTTTAGTTTGAAATAGAATATTTATTTTTAGCGTCTGTTTTCCAGGTTCGAGTCTCGTCTGAGGCAGTACCATATCTCGACTGTTTGTAATGGTTAATTTGTATGGTTGTAACATTTAGAAAAACTTTTATATTAGGTATTAGAATTATAATTAATTTTACACTTTACCATTTCATAAACACTAGCGTAGTGAAGCAGTGTTTGGCCTTACAAAATACCTACTATAATATGGAATTGATCATCAAGCCACAGGTTACATGTTTATCGGAAAATAAAGTATTGCAAAAATATACAAATTTAACGTGTTCAATGGAAGAATTCTCAACAGTGATTTCCAATGCGTCATAAAATTATTGAATTATATTTAATTTAAGAAATGATGAATTTAAATTTCTGTTCTTGGTCTGGGTGTGTGTGTAATTGTCTTTCTGTGTTTTCCATGGCACCTACGACACCGGGAATCCTAGTGTGGAGCTATGAGTGTGTAGCGTTATTGTTTATTTTATTTATTCAATTTGTTTTATTTTATATATGAAACGTCTATATAACACTTGAGGTAAAAGTAACATTTAAGGTGAAATAGAAAACGATATGACACTTGTTAGGCCATAGTTGGTATTCGAGTATAATGTATAGAGTAAATATGTAAGTAATGAGTAATTATGAAAAACAATACCCAATTATAATTACACAAAAATAAATATTCAGTTCAGATTATAAAAGTACCTATAAAGCGCTCCTTTAAAAAGTAATCAGCACTATATAAAGTTAACTTAAACTTAACTTTACATGTTTATTATAATATTTTTACACGTGTAAATAAATAGACAAAAAAAGAAATATTACGTAGCTCGAACATAGTCAAGCGATATATTTATTATACGACTCGAATAATATTCTCGCAAAATGCACGTTTTAAGCGCTATGCACTTTAGCTTGCTTTTATGAGCTTGTTGTTACAAAATGTATGCAATAATGGCTTTTTAACTATTCTAATGAACAGAAGACTTAATGTACATTATCAAAATATAAATATATGAAGGCTATACGACATGGACTATATTAAATAGGTTATTTCATATTGTTATAGGCTATATCGACCATGCTAGTCGTATAAAAAAAAATAACGAAAATATGTTTGAGGCAGACCTCCTCAGTGTTGAGGAGAGACCCGTGCTCAGTAGTGGGCCATTAATGGGTTGAAGGCATGTTTGAGGCACTAGTCATTGTAAATAGAATCACATATTTGTAATTCAAACTAAGCATTAAAATTCTAAAAGCTTCCGCTATAACTTTAGAATAATGATTCCATAATTCCAACGTTAATAAACTCAGTTTGTCATTCTTATGAAACATAGTACATGTTTTTATTCATATGTATACATATAAAAAGGTTGAAATGCACGCAGAATTAACAGAACCTTTCACTCGATATAATATATTAAACAGTATTAACCGACTTCAAAAAAAGGAGGATGTTCTTGATTCGTCTGTATATTTTTGTGTTGACTTTTTACTGTCTACCGATTTGTTTGATTTTTTTTTTTGATTTTGATTCCCGTATAACAGTGACATTGTTTTGATTAATAGAATAAACATGTTCTATTGGATCGAAATGTGAGTTTTAACCATTCTCGAATCCACTTAATACACAAAAAAAACTCATTGCAATCGCTTATAAGTTCAATGATATACACCAATAGGAAATTTATTTTTTTATTATAAATGTGAATGTAAGTTTGTTTGTTACGCTTTCACACCAAAACTAATCAACCGATTATCAAAAAACTGTACACATATTTTTGGAGGTATTAAAATGGATATACTTTTTATTAAAAAAGAAAGTAATGATCTTTAATATTTATTTAAGAGCTTCAACGCGAGCGAAGTCGCAAGTAAAACATAGCATAAAGATAAAGAGAATACAAAAAAATACATTAATATTAGTGTTAGGAAATTACGACATCTCTCCGCCAATAGATAAACGGTGGCTCATTTTTCAATGTCTCCCTGAAAATATTATTACGTGTTTAATATTCAAAGCTCGTTGAGAACTCTTTTGCATTTCAATGCATATTTTGAATTACGTATGTATGTCACTGTTGAGTGTCTGACTATTCAGTGTATTGCACTCATGAAAATTAATGACTCCGAAATTCAGCTGTAGGGCTCGAAACTCAACTGTATTTTAGCACAATGTGTTACGGGATGATTTATTTATTTACTGGCGAGCTGTCAAAACTTAAATTGTGTTGGATTTTGACACAGTACAACCACCAGAAATAATGTCATAATAAAGTATTAAAACTATGTATAACTAGCATTGCAGAATAATAAAGCGTTAAAACTACGAGTATGTATAACTAGCACAGCAGAAAAAACATTTTCTATCAGATTTAATTGTGAATCTAGATCAATAAATCTACTTAAACACCCAAAAACATCATATTTTAATTATAGCGGGTACTCACGATCTCTGTATTCTTTTTTTTGTTTGTTGAGTGTCCGCGATGAAAATAGTTTAAAATCATAAACATCATATTTGTACAAAACCATTTACAATTATATAAAGAATTCGGTTGGCAACGAAGTCATTGTCGAATTTCAAATAAGAAGGAAAATTCATAATTTTTGTTAATAAAATATAACTTAATTCCATTAGATATTACCCGTTCTTGTGGATGACCTTTTGCCGTCGTTCTGGCAATGTAAAATTCCCCGTTCGTGAAATGTCTGGTCTTTGCTATTAAAAATATAAGATAGATGCTCTGACCACGTTAACCAAAACAAAAGAAAGTGTAGAGTGAATCTATCAACAAACCGTTAACAACTATCTGTTAACAAACTAGAAAATTTTAAATTCCTTCTGCCAGTGGTTATTTCTTTTTATTTTATTAGGTTTTATGGCGTAGCTTCGCTTGCATTGAGGCCTTAAATAAAATCATTACATAAGTGTTATTTTTTTTATTTAATAAAAAGTATGATGTCCTTCTCAATACCTCTAGGAATATGTGTACAAAAATTCATGATAATCGGTCAAGTAGTTTTGGCGTGAAAGTATAACAAAGTTACATTCACATTCATGATAATTAAGAAGGATGTATTTAAGTATACAGTGCATGAATTCTGTAAGTAAAAAGAAAGGTATCCAAAATTACTTTAACTTCGCTATTCACAATAAACAAAAAAAGAAAAATAAAGTTTCTAAGATGATGAACACACATTTGAGTTTGATTCCAATATGTTTAATTGTTTACTACGTAAATTATTTGTCTTCAAACAAGCAGGGTTAAACTCGAACAGTAACAAAGTTGCGTAGCAGGGTTAGCCTGCAGGAGTTGGAGCAAATTATAAAGGTTCAAACAGTTCAAATAAATAAGCTTCTCCCACTTAATAATTATAACACAAAAACAAAATACCGTGAAATTGTACAACAGGGATTTATTTTCCGATTGAAAATGTAATTTGTACAACTAAAATTGTTTATACATTTTGTTAATAATAAAACGTTTACTACTAAAATGTTACTAAAATGTCTTAATGCTAATTGGTTATTTTTAATCGAATTCAAAAAGAGGTTCTCAATTTTTCTGTACTTTTTTATCTGTGTACGTTAATAACTTATTACAGGGTGTACGGATTTGAATGATACTTTTATTCGAAAGCTAGTATTTTTCATTATGTTGAGCGACATCTGTCGAGTCATTTTTGAGTTATCCCTAATAATGCGTATAACTTCGGACAAGGCGGTCTTCTTCTTTTCTCTTTAAATTTGCAAGGATGACACTTAGAAGTAGAGTCACTCATTACTATTTAAAACATACTAGCTAGTAAGATCCATTCCACCATTGACCTTTATTACATTTAACCTTTATTACATTTAGCGGGTGACCGCTAGTGGCAAAAATTTCTTGAGCGTTTCCGTGCTTCGGAGGGCACGTTAAGCCGTCGGGCCAGGTTGCTATGAACATAGCAGTCGTCAAGCCATGTCGGAGGCCTTCGGGCAGTTTGAAAACTTCCGACATTTGGGTTGGCCACTAACCCCTCCACCAATCCGCATTGGAGCAGCGTGGTGGATTATGCTCTAGACCTCCTCAGTGTTGAGGAGAGACCCGTGCTCAGTAGTGGGCCATTAATGGGTTGAAGGCATTGTACTCCTTAGCGTTAAGGTTGTTGCAATAGAGGATTAATACATAAATAAAATACTCACTTCGAGCTATCTTCATTCCCATTAACAATAATTGTCGATGGTTGTACTGGGCGTAAGTTATCCAAATTCCCCGTTAATAAAGTAGGAAACTTAGGAGCCATTATCAAAGTATTCTCTTCAGGCCTGTTGAAGTCGTACAAGCTACTATGTGGTTCCAGCGGCTGTGGTTGGTCTACGATAAGTGGGCCGTAGATCCCATCACTCTGGTGAGCCACTGTAATAAAATTAAAATTTGAATGAACAGGAATAGTTTAATTAAAAAGACATAACTTACTTACGGTCTATCCACACATTTCAACCACAAATAATAATATGACAGACTATATGTTGTTTTTTGTTTATTTTTATACTAACAAAGGCTAAGTTTATCTTATTGCTAGTCCACGTGTTGTTCTGCCTTTCTGTAAACAACTAATATAGTGTTAAGAATATAATACGTAGTACTAATGAATATGGACTCAAAATATGGTCAAAAATAAAGATTTATTATTATTATTATCTAAAGCACCGTCGGTAACTAGGACGTAAAAGTATGTGAACAATTTACAATTTTTTTAAATTATAAATTATGTAATATTTTTATTTAGCTTGAATTACAATGAGATAAACCTGTTTGCGGTGATTTTAATTTTACATCTGATTTACGAGTTATAAATATAAACCGGATGTGACTGTACATGTAAGAAACAGTCTAATTAGTTTAAGAAAAACATACCTAAGTAAAGCATTGATTGACAATAAAGCTTAAATTTTGATATATGTATATGCTTTTTACAGTTTGTAATTGTACAAAACTTTTTGCCTGATTATATGTGCAAAGATATAATTGCATATAAACATTATGGGGTTTTTGAATTATGTAAATTTTACTTTAGGTAGGTATTTTGCTAATCATGTCATTTTAGGTTTCGGGTGCAATCGACTTATACAAGTGAGATATCACGAACTCTCTCAAGTTCATGTTTATATTACACCTGATATTAAGTGTCACTTACATGTAGGGTTGCCAAACGTACAAAATACATAGTACTGTATTTTGGGACTTCGTACTATATGCTGTTGAAGAAATATATCGTACGTGAAAATACTATATTTTATCACTAAGTAGTATTTTATATCAATGTTTAGATTTTGCAACACAAAAACTAATAAAATAAAAAATTTGGCATTGGTAAAAAAAATATTAAGAAATTTAACTCAGTCAATTTTAATTTTCCCTACTTAATACTTTCCCTTTTGAAGCATACTATATTTTGTATAAAATAAAAAAAAAATACTATATTCAGATAAAAAAAAGTTGGCAACAAGCTGGTCTTATTTACATGTCTGATATAGACAACTCACTAGCAAATAGAACCTTTACTAACAGGATTATCATTAATTACCTTTGGTTTCAATTAACAACAATCAACTGCCGATTTGCCATATACATTTTTTTATTAGAATTAGCTTTATCTTACACTTACCGGAGTACGAATGATAGAAGAACGTTCCAGGCGAAGACGCAATGAAGGCATATTCATAAGTCGACCCGTAAGATATAGGACATTGAGTGACCATTGGAACACCATCCATATGAGGGGTTCCCTTCTGCTCCACACCATGCCAATGTATCGCCACATCCTGATCCGGGATCTTATTCCTTACTTTAACTACTATTACATCGTTTACACACACATATATAGGAGGCCCTGGTGTCATTCCATTAATAACAAGGGCAGGTCTGTCGTCTTCTTGAATGACTGGCTCTATTTCGAAATCGTAGACACAACGTCGCGGTTTCACACTGAACTTGCAAGGCCGGTGGCATGATTGGTCTGAAAACCGGGGCTAGTTGAGCAACACGCTTAGTGTAATTACCTACTCGGACTACAACATATAAGGCTGACATCAGTCTATGATTCGAATATTCCAGTGTTTTAAATTAGGAACTAAATAGAAGTAAAGTAAAAAGAAATTCTTTGATTGGCGATGCTATACTAAATGGGCAAGGGTGAGATTCCCTATAGTGCAGGGTTTATAAGGGGCGTTGAACGCCACTAATGCTTGAAAAAAAAGTGTAGCAATCTGTGACTCAACTTTAATTAGTACCTATTCTATTATGACCTGCATCTGCTATGAGGAATCAGGGTATTATTTGCACACGGGACGCCACATGGGCTAAAGCCGCCACTCTAAATGGATATGATTGCTATGTATAACAACCAACAGAATTCCTAAGACGAGCCCAAGAAGCCTGAAATTCATGAAAGATCTCCACTAGTAAAACCGACGAACTTCGTATCACCCTGAAACATTTGTTCTGTTTTTGTTACATTTTCTATAAATTCTCAGCTTCTATTGGTTGGTGCTTGATGTTATATAGCCTATAGCCTTTCTCGATGAATCGACTATCCAACACAAAAATATTTTTACAATTCGAACCAGTAGTTCCTGAGATTAGCACGTTCAAACAAACAAACTCTTCTGCTTTATGATATTAGTAGACTAGGATAGATTCATGAATATAATTCCAGATAACCTAGTCTCTCCGTTATAGACATATTAGTACTTAATTGTTTCTCCGATACCAAAGAAAGATAAGTTACAGCGTGTCTAATTAAAATTGAAACTTCGGAAAGTTTTCAATGAAGTATATATATGTACATAATAATATTAGCTTTGTACACGAATAAAGACTGATATCAAATTAAAATTATTCAAAGGATAAAGTCAATCAAAAAGCCGGTTTTCTTTGTTTACACAGCACAATGAATAAAATACCTACTAAATGTGAAAGGCCAATTAAACGAAAGATTCCACATATTTTGTTTAAATGCATGCTTTTCATTGAATATTATTTATTTTGAAAAAGCAATACAATACAAGCTATAATAAAAACAAAATACATTACTCGAATTCTTCGTAGTATCTGCTAGAAGAACATTTGCTGTCGGCATAAAACTTTCGAGCGACGCTTTTCCATTGTAGCTTAAATTAGCTACGATTAATACACACAAAACTAACAACTGCATACCAAAAATAGAACGCAAATGATCAATGTTTTGAATTTGGAACGTTTTACTCGTCGATATGAAACGCGGTTGAACCAAGTCGAGGCTCGCACACCGCAAAGTAACAGTGCGCACTTGATGGTGCTTCGGCCAAAACTAGTCTAGCCACGGCAAAGCCGGCCCACGATTCCGACATTCATTTCTGACATACGTCGTCGGTTCGTTAACGTGATTTTGCTTTTAGCAAAGAATTTAGTCTTATTTACAATCTTGAAATGGCCAGCTATGGCAACGTTTGTAAGATTGGAAACCGGAAACATGACTGATTTGGTATACGCATTAGAATTAAATATACACAGCAAATAATAATATCACATTTCATATACATTGTTAGTTATCTACGCACGTAAATAAAAATCAACGTCTGTTTCAGCAATAAACTGTTTTTTTTATTAATTATAGGTTAATGCTTGACTACAGTCCCACCTGATTGTAAGCGGAGATGTAATCTTAAGTGCGTATGTAAAGAATGTTATTGATGTTTTCTTTAAAATATTGATTTTATCTATGAAAAGCCGGTCAACGATTTGGCGCGAGAAGGATTCTGCGCATCAACTAAGTATAAGTAGTTAATTTACATGATACGAGTTACGAAATTCCACTACAACCACATATTCAATAACAAACGAATACAGATTTTGTGTCAGCAACTTAACCTTCATTAAAAGTAAACATTCTTGAAAAAATAAATATGTAAAAGAAGTGGATAAAATCACGTTTTTTGCTACATATCGATGCCTCCTACGTATATAATCGTAAGCCACAAAATGGCAATTTTCGTTTTTTATGTGTTTTGTAATGTATGAGGCATATATTATCAACTCCACAAACAAAAATTGTAATATTATTTAAAACCAAAGATTTTTGGCACGTAAAAAATCGTATGTAATTTTCGCGCGCAGCGTTTACTACCGTATTGTCCTGTGCGATCGTGTACAGCGGAAAGGCGCGGGAGCGGGAGGCGCGGCGCCCTCGGTATCGGCTACATACGGTTCTATACCCCGCAAGTGAGCACACATCCGTACATCCGCGCGAATCACGATTTCTTTTTTACAAATCTATAAATTAAGGTTTTTAAATAATGACTAATCAACCCAAGGATAATTATTACTTAAAATTACACTCAAGAGGTCGAAAACTTTGTGATATAGCACTAAATACGTTTAATTTAAGAAATGAAAATATGTTCTCCAAATCCCTTTCTGATAACAAAGAGAAGACATTACTCAATAATAATCTAGGAGAAATTAATAGACTACTAGGTAAGTTGTAATTACATGTATGCCTTTTTTTGTTCAAATTGTCTTATATTTTGTGACTTGCTATTTAAAACTATAGTATATATCACATACGATTATTAACGCTGATTTTTCACGTAAAAAAATATCGTATGTTCCACATACGATATTATACGTTGTCAACCAAATGATTTTTTTATCGTATATAACACATACGATTATTAACGTGGTTAGTTTTATTGCATTTGATATTGTATGTGACACATACTATTTTTTTCGTCTTTGTTGCAAAGTAAAAATATATCTTATCTCCACTTTCTTATTTCAGAGTCGCCATTACCTGAAGGAGCTAATCTAGCAGAAATCGAAGAACTTTCTAATATGATCTCCATTGATTTACATGAAGGTATTCATTGTGGTCCAACGTTTATAAATAATTTTTCTGTAAGTCCATAAATCACACAATACTCATGAATAAATCCCAATTCTTTTTCTATTTTTTTCAGATGAAAATTTAACCGGAAATATTATGCCCACTGCTTTATGTTATAACTCACAGTTCTGTACTGAAAATGTTACAAATATGACTGACGGCTTAATTGACTGCTCAAAGTCCCTTGGCACACCTCATCCTTCTTCCCCTGAAAACCCCTGCTTGATAAACCATTTAGATGCAGATTGTTGTAACGATTTTTGTCCATATTTTATTGGGAGTCGAATACGTGAACCCCTATCCCATATTTCTAACTTTTCTGGTTACTCAACACCACAAGCGAACACGCCGTTAACATGTTATTCAAGCGAAGCTGCCACTCCGCAAGGCAGAAGAAAGGTAGTAAGAAAAGACAAGGGTAATGTACGAAGAAAACATCAGAATGAGTGGATAGACGTGAAGAGAAAATCATTGAAAAATCTCGGTAAGGCGTACGTGACTCGTAAAGGTATGCAAAAACGAAAAAAAAACATGAAATCACCTTGTAAATGCCGTCTGAAATGTTTCCAAAAAATATCCAACGAACAAAGAAAATCAATTTTCAAAGCTTTCTGGGAGTTAGGCGATCACCGTGAACAATGGGTTTATGTATCCAACCTAGTTAGTCAAAATCTGAAAAGAAGAGTATATACAAAATCCCGGCGAAAATATACCATGAAATACAGATTACCCCTCCCGGGTGTAGAAAATTCGGATGAAATGAGCTTGATAGTTTGCAAAAAGCAATTTTTATCTACGTTGTCGATAAGCGAACAATTCGTTTACACAGCGATACAGAAAACGGACTCTTCGACAGGCGCTGTGGCAACTGATGACAGAGGTAAACACAAGAATCACCCCCGTAAATTAACTGATGACGTCAAAAAAAGTGTTTGTGACCATATTAAATGTCTGCAACCGGTAGAATCACATTATGTTCGGAAAGATACGTCTAGACTATACTTGGACAGCGACTTAAATTTTCATAAGCTCTTCGATATGTACAATGAATGGTTTGATCCCAATACTTACGAAACTAAAGCTGAAACAGAGCGTCAATACAAAACTATCGTAAACGATAACTTTAAGTTAAGTTTTTATAAACCAAAGAAAGACCAGTGTGACTTGTGTCATTTATATAAGACCAATGAATCTCTCACTGATGCAGATCGCCAAAGCTACGCCATTCATATTAAAAATAAAAATACAGCTCGGAACTTAAAGGCCGACGATAAAGAAAAAGCTTTATCGTCATGTGGTAAAATAGTAGCTGCTACTTTCGACTTTCAGAAGGTATTGAACTCCCCTTATGGAGAAATAAGTGCCTTTTACTACAAAAGAAAATTAGGTGCTATGAATTTTACTGTATTTAATCTAGCTACAAAGACAGCGACGTGTTATATGTGGCATGAAGGCGAAGACAACCGCGGTGCGAATGAGGTATCAAGCTGTCTTTCAGATTTTATATCCAAAGGAGTAGAGGCAGGGGTGGTTGAGTTTAGGTTTTGGTCCGATAACTGCACAGGACAAAACCGAAACCGCATAGTGTTTGCTGCCTACATGTTATTGGCCCAGAAATATAAAATAACTATAAAACATACATTTTTGGAAAAAGGGCATACACAGCAAGAAGGCGACAGCGTTCATGCTTTGATAGAAAGGTGCGCCAAAAATAAATGTATTTATTCTCCTTTAGAATGGTTTGCATTGGTTCGATGGGCTAAACAAGACGGAAAACCGTACACCGTTATTGAGATGGATCATACAAATTTTTTGGATTTTAAGGCAACTCTAGGCTCTAAAAACTGGACTAAGAATCTAAACGGCGAAGTGGTGCAATGGACAAAAATAAAAAAAGTCAAGGTTCTTCCTTTGGAACCCAATAACCTTCATTATAAATATAATTTAGATGAATCTCAATACATGACCATTGTAACTAAAACTAATACAAGACGACGACGGCAAGATAACACTGATGTTGCTCCTCTTTATAGCCATATGTTACCTATAGCCGAAGCTAAAAAAAAGACTTGATAAGTCTTTGTAAAAGCGGTATAATTCCAGAAGTGCATCACAACTTCTATCAGAATCTTGTAGATTCAACTATTCTTACTGCTGCGACGGATTCAGAATAACTTTTTAGACTTAAACTTTGTTGATTATTTTTAAGAATTTTGCAAATTATAAATACCATTTAAGTTATAGTACTATGGTGACAAAGCCTGTTACAAAAAAAAAACAATTCTCTTATATATTGATTTCACAAGTAAGATATTTCCATATTAAATGAGAGTTCATTATATTATTTACGTTAATCGAATTTGATTTTTATGTGCAATTTTTAATTAGTGTTTTAGATTATTCTTATCTGAATACAAATAATATTTTAAAATTAAAGTTACAACAGTAGAGATTAATAAATTCGTAAATTGACCTAGAAAAATACTTATAATGAGAAAGCCTTGTTTTATAAGATTACTTGAAAAATAAGGCTTTTATAACTTTTAAAAACAAAGAAAAAGCTTTTAATTGTTGTTTCAAAAGTAATTAATGGTCAGATACATACATTTATTTTATTTTAGTTTACTACTTGTATGTGATTTTTGATACAATTAAAGAAATAATATTAGGGTTAGTTTTATTATAAACAAGAAAAGAAGAAGACTGTTATTTATAACTGTGTTTTTTTTTATAAAAAAATAAATTATAATTTTATAGATATAAAATGATAACTTGTTTTTTGGCCCTTTTGTCCTAAGTAAATACCTACCACTATTTTTTATTTCATATTAAATATTTCAGTTGTTGTATACATTTAATTTATATTTTATATGTATGAAAAGCTATTTGTTGTTTTACATACGTGCGAAAATAAATATGGTATGTCCCCGTACAATCCATTAAGTAACTCTTACGACATATTTTCACTTTAATTATACAAAGTAAATAATCGTATGGGTAAGTTACGATTTTTAAGAATACTTTTATCCGCAGTAAAACAACGTAACAACAATATCTTCAAAACTGTAACATATTTACAATTACATTATATAGTATGAAAACACATTATACTTCGACTATATGTAGGGAAAAATTCATATCACTGGTGTAAAAAACAGAAAAACTACACCATAAAAATGTCTTTAATGCTGTTCCTGTAAAGTTGGCTTTTTGAACATACGATAGTATACGTAGGAGGCATCGATTTGACATACGTCTCGGAAGTAAATTTGTTAGCTCTGTTAATTGATTAATTGTTCAAATCAAATGAGATAATTATGCTTTCAACAACCCTATTGACGTTTGACAATAGATTTGACAGTTTATTAGTAAATTCTCCCTTGATCAGCCTTTCAGAAACCGGTGGTGAATATCATTAATATGATTCATTCTTTTATCCTTTATTATTTACGTTACAAAACGTGGACCTAATGGTAAATATCATTCTCTAGCGGTCAAACTATGGAAAGTACAGAGCTACGAAAATGGTACAATAAAGAAAGTTTAAAATAAAGGATTGAGTAGTGAATAAGATGAAAAATAGATATAGGTATATGAGTGTGTATATAAAAAAGGAGGAAGATTATCACATAATCACTAATATATCTTTTTGAGAATCCTGTTCAGCCATCTACTAAGTTCGAAGTACTTTTAATATTTTCTACTTTTCTTGCACTTTTTTTCATGAGGTTAATAAGCATTAAAGATGGTAGCGGAATATACTGCGCAATTGTTGTTTATAAGGGTCGGTCTAAGTCTGGTTATGTACACTTTGAAACAAGTTTTGACGTGCACAAAAGATGACAATCTCAAGTTGACCTTTGTCTCAAAGCTCTGTTATTGGCCGCCGTCCAACTACGAACGCAGTAACGATGCTCACTTAACTGCATAGGATACTAAATATATTTACACGTATATGGATATACATATATCTCTGAGTGTACGTAATGGGCGTTTGTAAGTCGCTTAGCGTCACGAAGCTTCTCTCATTACAAACAGTTGCGCTTAATTTTCTTCAAGTATCAACTATATTATATGATGAATTATTCTTCTCAAAAAGGACATCAGTGGTATTCGATGTATTATCTCTATAATATGACGAATTATTCTTCCAAAAATGACATCGAATGGTATAAGTTTTTTCATATAATGCTAGCTTCGACCGCGAAAATAATCATGTCTGCTAAAATAATTTCAAAATAGCTGAATCTATACTCAATAACATATTAATTTGGCTTAAGAGTTGTTACATTTTCAATTTTTTTTACAATTTGACAAATTTTCTGCCCAAAAGGTTTTTTTATATTTATTAGTATAAAGAATCTTATGTCCTTTTTAATAGCTCTAAGAATATGTGGGAAAGTTAATCGGCAACAAATAAAGTTACATTCACTTTTAAAATATTAAGTAGGTATAATGACTTTATAACAGTACTATTTATAATAATACTATTAATAACCTTTACGTGAAATGTTACCACCAATCTTATGACACCCTAGTATGATATTAGTGTTTATATTCCAGGGCGGCTTAATACGACTAACTATCATAAATATGACGAAACTTTTATAAATTTTATTGTACTCGGCTTGAATAGCAGACTTTATAATAGACTTAGATATTCCTTATATCTATTTTAGAAGTTAATAAATAATGCTTATAACATTTCTAAAACTTCGTTATGAATATTTATCAAGGCTGTCTAATCAAATTTGTTTATTACTAGGTAATAAATTCAAAACTAAATAACTGTCATACTGTTTACGTCAACTAATATGAGGGAACTCGAACCTTCATCGTAATATATCAGTGTAATCGGCCGCCAAGGACCAAATATGTGACAACACATTTTGATTACTTGGGCTGATTCGTGTAAGTTTATATGATGAACGTGACCGCAAATTCTTTATTTATTTGTGTTATTTTAGGTTTAAGTTTGAGAATAAGTTCTCATAACACAATATCGTCCATAAACAAGACACCAGACGATTTCAATATACTATGATGGTTGCCTACGATTTTAATATGGGTTTCTAGTCAAGAGTGAGCAGACATCGACATACAAGTTGTCATAGGTGAACGACAAACGCGACAATGCGACGCGATTCGACCCGACGCGAAATCAAATAGTCATTGCATGCATTCGTGTGCTGCGTTGTCGACTTAATCAGTGTCATTGTTAATATGGTCGTATTGTGTCGTATTACATCGCGTCGTGTCGCCTCATGTCGCTCACCTAGGACAACGGGTAATACAGATTGGGTCGCTAGATCCAGGCAGATCATATCCGGGACATTTCTGGGCCACGAACGGAATCTGAGTTTTGGTTTTCGGTCCGAGACTAAACTAAGTAGGAATAGTAGGAACTAAGTAAGGACTACTATTAGTTGATGAAAAAATACTTTTTTTTTGAATTTTTTTTTAATTATCCTAGACTGTTAAACACAAAAAAAAATGTTATTCAACTTATCTAAGTAACTTTTAAGGCTTAAATGTAGCGGTAGTATCGTAACTTTGTGAAAAAAACTAGTGTTTTTTCATTCCGGGACAGTGAAGCAAAATTACTGGTTACAGGACAACAAGTGAAATTCCGGGACAATGCCAGAAATCCCGACCATCTGGCAACCCTAAATATAGGGAATGTTTGTGGGGGGATATGTGTGTGCATATTTTTAAATATTGCGTATGTATTTCTCTTCCTTCGCTTTAATTTTCTGGCTAAACACTTATTTTTTCTGTACTCTTAGGATAGTAGGTTAAAAACTACGGTATAAAGTTTTAAAGTGCTTTTCATTTTAATTATGACGTAGAAAAACGTAGCGGAGTGGAATATACGATGAGAGTGTTCGTGTCTCTAGCGACGGTTTAAGAAGATTATAACAAAATTGAAATTTAATTTCGATGAAAATTTTATTTGAAAAATATGCGGATAGGGGGCGGTAATGCTTGTTTTTAAAGGATGTTAAACCGGGTAGTCGGCTTAGACGAGATCTTAAAAGATTGGTCTTTAATTAAAATTTACTTAAAAATAATATTTCAGATACATTGTCAGATCATCGGACGTCCCGACGCACGGCGGGTATCCATCTCTTCGTTGTAAATATCCCTCCGGTACGAACGACGCGCTTTGCCTCGTCATTTATAATACGTACTGCGAAGGAGTGGA
>DWJN01001861.1:0-16670 GCA_018248895.1 Carystus phorcus | reverse complement strand
CCCCCTGATAGTTATTTTGGAAATATATTTCATGTACAGAATTGACCTCTCTACAGATTTATTATAAGTATAGATAATTTAAGAAAATCTTTCAATATGATATCCGAATATATTATCCGGTTTAACTCTGGTGACAACCCTAGTCGCCGTAGGGACGGTAGATAATTGAGAATTATTTTTAATTCGCTGCACTAATAGATTGTCGGAGAATGAACTTAATTCTACGGACATCTTGAAACAAATCCATCAAAAAAATATAATCATGCGCTTCACTGACTTGATCTTTTTATAGTAACAATGCAGACAGTAACAGTTAGTGGTTACGGCGATTTATGTAAATACACCCACTGGAAAGGTTAACAACGATGTGTCATGCATTCATGCCTAACCTAACCTATACCGAAGTCTATCTATCAGTCCTTAGAAGTCCACTGCTGGACTAAGGCCTCTAATTGGCGCCACTCCCACCAGTAAATAACCAAACTATAATAATGTAATTAGCTGTTCTTATTATTTGCAATTTCAATTAAAGTTTTATACATAATAATATTTTGTTTAATAATGTCTATGGGCGACGGTGATCACTTCGTTATACTGTAAGTATTAAAAACGAGTAGACTAATCACCAGATGGCAGATTATCATCATCATTGACAACACCGGGAATGTCACCAACACGTTGTCGACCAAAAACTAACTTCTTACACTCATCTATCTCATCTGCTCATGTCAGCTGCTTACTTTAAAAACGCGAAAATTACTTTAGTAATCTGGTGTAATTTTGTACATTGGTAATAAAATAACAGCAATCAAATATTTCGTAATGACATCTGTAACTTCAACGTAACATCTGTAACAAGAAATACCTATTAATATATGTAACCAATAGAATAATTGAATGGAATGCAAACGTTAAATCAATTGAACAACAATTGACCCGAGGGTGCACGAACTTCACTCCAGTGAACGGCTCTGCTTTTAAAGATTTTAAAGATTTATTGAACTACCAAAAAACATGTTTACAGAATTATATGTTCATAAACAGTGGCAATAGTTAAAAACTGTGTCGCCACTGTTTACGCCCACCTCGGAGTATTGTGTAGTACATAAATAAAACTTAACAATTTTATTTTATTTTGCTTGAACTTTACACGACTAAACATCCGCTCCGGGCGACCTGTTACGAAGTATAAGACAACTTTAAGGGTAGTATTAAATCGAGTGACAATAAATAAAAGTTTTAAGTAACAAAAATAATTAGTTTACGCTGTAGTATTATAGTAGGTCTAAGAATCCGCTACTATTTAATTTATCCCTAAGAGATAAGGGATGTCCACCCGTAACATTTAATTTTTTAGACTATTTTTTTATTTTTTATAACTTTGCATTAAAAATGCGTACAACCCTAAATTTTACCCTTCTATCACCAAGCCCTTTTTTAATAGTAATTTTTTCTAGACTAGAAATTCCCTAGAAATAATTTATATGGCAAAACAACCTATTCGGTCAGCTGGTACCTATTTTATATTCTTTTAAATATTTGTTTCACTAAACGAATAAATTCGAATATTACGTCTCGCTCGATTTGAAGCGTCACTATTTATAAATCAAACAGCAAGTCATGTAGTTGATAGCGTATTGTTTAGCTGCCGGGTTCAAAGGCCGACCAACCCTGTCGAGGGCCGTTTAAGAAGCCACGTTGCTCACGGGGTGTGACGACGCGTGTGAATCTGCCATGGGAACCGTGTAACTTGAGGTTTGAGCTTTTTGTTCTACTAGTTGCGATGTTGGTAAGAATGCTGTGTACTGTGACACGATATGTCGTACAATCATGGCTGGTTTGTTAAATTTACGCCGTGGTGGTTTGAAAGTTGATGGTCCGGTTGAGGGGTCTGGATTCGATTTCTTTGATAGTATACGCCTTGGAAATTAAATTAATTATTATTCGTACCGCGTAGAAAATTTTTGTTTTTTTATTCAATTCCTGGCATTTTTATATTTATATATATTTTTTATGTATATACTTACCTCTTAAATCTTCCCTGGACTTCCACAAATAATTTAAGACCAAAATTAGCCAAGTCAGTCCAGCCATTCTAAAGTTTTAGCGAGACTAACGAACAGAAATTCATTTTTATTTATATACATTTGATGGCCTACGTGGAGTAATGGTCACCATGTCGGTTAGCCGTTGGAAAAGTCCAAGTTCTATTCCCAGCGAGGCGGAAATTTGAATGAGTTTAAATCTGTTTCCGGTCTGGGTGTATGTCTTTGTTTTTATGTGTTGTCCATGGCACCCATGACACAGGAAATTCTAGTATGGGGCTATGAGTTTCTAGCGTTAATAATGATAAGCTAAAAATTGCACACCATCAATGATAAAAGTATTATAATGATAAATGTATTATAATGAAACTAAATTTATGTAATCATATTTTCATAAATATTCATTCACAAATATATAATTATAACGTTGGTTTTTAAGTTAAGTATTAATATTTGTATTGTAATCCAATATCGTGATCGTGAAACATAAAGTCAATAATAATATCAAATACAAATAAACGAAGTGAAAAAATTATGCAGCTGCTCAAACGATTCGTACGAGAAGTCGTTTTAAAGAGACGCAGGTGCATTTCGGCAGATGCTGAGTTCGCGAAACGCTAAACTTTTTATCCGGCCAAATTACTAATACGACTGTTATTCACGAAGTGACTTTTACAAACAAAACAATTTGTGTGGCAAATATTCCAAAGGTGGGTTTGACTTAATGAATTTAATGACTTTGAAATTTAAAGATGAATTGTGTTTGAAATTCCAATTGTGTCTTTTTTAGGAAATGTCAAACGACTTCAGACACTTTGTAGATCATCTGTCGGTTGTTTCCTCTAACATGACCTTTTTATACATAACTAGCTGACCCGACAGACGTTGTTTTGATATATAATTTATTTTTAGGGAATTTCTAGTGTAGAAAAAAATTACTACACAGAATGGAAGTTGGTGCTAGGAGGGGAAAAGTTTAAGTGAAAATAAAAGTAAAAAACGTTGTCCAAAAAATAAAAATAAATGTTAAGGGTATGAAAAATAGTTATCCGATTTAGTTAGTATCCGATTCTCAGACCTACTGAATATACATACAAAATTTCATAAAAATCTGTCAATCTTCGAAGGAGTACGGTAACTAGCATTGTGATATATATAATGTGTAATATTTAATCGTCATGTACACCGGCACACAAAAAAATCATATCTGTACACCGGACGCCACCTATCTACGGACATATTTTTCGAGCCGCTGAATACGAATTTCAAGTCAGTTTAGGCCGTCCATCCTTCAATTTCGTTACTATTATTTACATTTATTTATTTAGACACTCCTTAATCAGAGGTAACAAGGGTGAACTAAATGCCTAATGGCATTCTCTGCAAGTTGACCCTGGGTGATGGTAAAAAAGTGAGGTAGGCAAAAAAATAAGAAAAAAGAATAACTAAGATATATTTACTAATGAATAAATTAGTATTATATGCATTAGTAAGTTCTAACAGCCGATATCGCAGGGGTGGAAATAAACATGGAAGTCTAACACTTGGGAACGTTAAACAGGAACAATGCCGACCAGCCCATTATCCCAGCGCAGGGAACTTGTACTAGCATTGATTAACGCAACCATTAGCTTCTACCATCTTTTGTTTCGTCCCACAATCCGTCTAGCCGACATCGACAGACGTTTTTCTTAATTCCCGATACTGATTCTCGTGAGACTTCAAACATCTCGTTTTTAATCAACAACAGGCAGATAAATGCTATTACTTGACTGCAGAATTCCTTTACGACACGTTTGACTGATTTATTTATGATCCTCTTGATGTTTTTTTTTCTAAATGATTCAATTTAATTTGACATCACTGACTTTAAATCTTTTGTATTTATCTTAATATACATACATATATAAATTATGTGGCACAGTGTTTGTCCGTCATGGACTCTTAAACGACTTAACCGATTTTAATCAAATTTTGCACATCATGTGCAGTTTGATCCTACTTGAAAGATAGCTTACATCTCAATTTATAGTCGCAAATGTTTTGTTTAATATCTTACTAAGAAGTAGTTCCATAAGGGTCTAACAGATGGCGGTGTAAGGTAATTAGTCTGCTAAATTGAGTATGTAAACCTTAGTTACAGCAACGCGTGGCCAGGTCTGCTAGACTTTATATTGTACGCTGCTATATATATATGTTATATATAACATCTTCTGTGCCTTACTATCCACAATAATTCTGCTTTAACTTTGACTTTGACTAACAACGGTGTTCTCAGTTAATTATAAGTTACTGGTAATTAAGCTGCAATTACCATATGCCATAAATGATCGGATAAGTTAAGCAACTTAATAATTCGTTGTTGGATAGTGACTAGTAGTAAATTTTCTTAAGGGTTTATATGCTTCAAGACATTTCAAACCAATATAAAAGTGGCGGTCATATCAGTTGGTTTTGGGTGTTAAAGTACTTCCGAAACAAAGATTGATTAAACAATTCCCAAACATACATGGGCGATAATAACTGATACATTCCGTTGCTTGTTTGTCAACTGACATAAACAATGTGATAAAACTATTTATATAGAAATATTTATGCAGAATTATATTTATCTAACTGTCCTTTGACTATCAAAAAATGATGATATGTGTCAAATTAACATCTCTACTCCCGAGGAACAATTTTTTTTTTTAAAAGCTTACACATGTATACCTAACTAACTATGGCCGACACACATAATATATCACTAATTCCAACGACTCGATGATAAACATTTATCTGTCATATAATTAATTGTCTACCCCGACCGGGAACAGAACTCGGGACCCTACGCATCGCAGCAAGGCAACCAACTAGGCTATATGGTAAAAAAATGTTGTTTTTTATGGTAGGTATAGTGAAATTGAATATGTAATTTAACAGAATCCATTTTCAATCAAGGAGTTTCTTTCGCTAAATAAAAATAAAACAAAATAATAAATATGTACCTGTATGTTAGTTCTTAACTGATCACTCATAATAGCATTAT
Source organism: Carystus phorcus (assembly GCA_018248895.1). Lineage (NCBI taxonomy): Eukaryota > Metazoa > Arthropoda > Insecta > Lepidoptera > Hesperiidae > Carystus > Carystus phorcus. Next base: position 11,597 of record DWJN01001861.1, on the reverse strand, counting down.
TGATGTACACTTTTTACTCCGGTCAATTTCCAGGGTGGCAAATCGATTCAAGGAATAAACCAAGGCACGTGAGGAATGTGCAAAATAGACACAAAACGTCAACCACGACGAATTGGAAGAGAATGACAAAGCGCAAAAACCTCGCTACACGATATTGTAAATAGATTACATTACACTACATATTCATCTGTAATACAAAGTAAAATTATACTATAAATTGCCTTTTTTATTGTTCCGTAGCTAAAGGAGATTATATCAGAAACGGCAATAAAAAAATTATTCTCCTTAAGTGTATTCCTCAATTTGACATTTTAAAAAGTTCAATCAATCAATGTTTTATATGCAAGCTTTATTTTTCATGTATTTTATTTTTTTAATGAAGAAATCACGAATAATTATGAATGTTACAACTAAATAAATTTTCAACATTGTCAAGGTAAATTAACTAAAAGATCTTCTCATCTCTCCTACCAATACATTATGACAATTATATTATTGATTTATTAAAATTTTCAATAAGGTACCTACCAAACGTACGAATTTAATTTCACGGAAAACGAAAAATATTTGAAAAAAAAAATACTATTTTTAATTGTATAGAACCATATTAACATCAAACCGATTTGACCTTAACCAAACGAGGTCTAATCTAAGAGTCAGTCGCAATATAAAAGCGTTACGCATAAGATTATAATTATACTTATTGTCTTAGTCATTATTACTACAATAACCAATTCAAAATATTAATATACAATTAACTATACGTAAAAACCTTTTATTATGAACGTTATAAAATATTTATAAAGACACGACCTTTGGTATAACCCTGACACGAAAACCGAATTACTTTCATGTTGGCAATTACAAGTCTGTTCGGAGAAATGCAACTTGCAGCTGCATGCGATACAACTTGTTACGTGTCGTGTATAAACATTAACATGTTGTTACTAGTTAATAAGAACATATTCTATGCAAAATGCAATATAGATCATGTGGAAATTAAGGATCTGTTTTTAAGTAAGTAATCGAGAAACGAGAAGACCAGAGATTTGATAGTACATGGTTATAGAACCAGCAACATAAAAGGTATCTTCAAAACGAGACATCCACGAGACAAAACAAAAGATAACATATCTTAATATATGAAAATGTTTGTCTGTATGTCCGTTCTCTGAAATGGTAGGAGATAAAGCACTGATGAGTTTAGTAGATTTGTTCAGTGGTGTAAAGAAGCTTTTGGTACAATTATATCGGACACACGGTTAATGAGTTACAGTCGAAAATGTTGAATTTTACTGATGGTTGATTATGCTGACTTCTTTAAATTTAATTTTTTAATATGCGTGGCAACGTGCGTACAACCAGTTATAAAAACATTCAAATTAATTATTTTAAGTAAAGATCCCAAAAGAATCCCAATAACAGTCAAATTAAAAAATATATGATTTAATATCGAATTTAAATACTCGGTATTAAACAACAAAACAGATGGTCGAATGTTTTCTTAGAACCTAAAGTAAATACCTAACCTAACCTAACCTAGAACTTGTCTACGAGAACTGAAGCTACAGCAAAAACTTTTTGTTATTAACAAGACCCAATAAAAAGTTAATGTAGCGGCGAATATAATAATAAACCAGACTAGCTTTAAAGCGTTCAGGTTCCCAGGAATAACTAATGCTCAAACGAAAATAATCATCAGGTCCGAATTCATATCTCATATACACAAGGGTATTTTTTATTTATTTATGACAGTTATTAATAATTTTTCCTTTTGCATCTAGGTACTATAAGCTGGGTTTGGAGCCGACCTAGTAAACATTGAAAATGTTTGTGTCAGAAGGCTCCGTTTTTTCGTTACATTGCTAAGTTTAAAATTAAAAGTAGGTTCTGTTTGTGTCTGTGTTGTAATTATGCTTGTCAATTTATGCGTATTTCTGGGAGCACGCCTATATGAGTGTGTTGAGCTACTTTCATAGCCTACCTATCGTCATAAGTCAATGATATAATCCAGTTGAAAATCATTTCCTTACATTTTTATGTAGAATATTTGTTTATGTAATTTTTTTATTTATTATATTGTACAAAAATTTACATTGCACATAAAATTGACACTGTGCAAAAGAGGTTTTTATAGGTAACTGATAGAACTGCTAAAAATTCTTAAAAGTAGACACCGCTTTGTGCAATTTAATAATATTAATACGTTTGCGTGTCAAAAGCGATTCGCGTACTGAACCAGTAACACTTCATTCATCATTAGGCACGAAACAAGTGTTATAAGCAATTTAGGCATATTTAGGGTTATCAACAAGCAATTTGTTAAGTTGGTTATCAAGCAGTTATCTAACCTCGTTCCCAGAAGAACGGTCTCAAGTTCAGTGAACAAAGGCTACTGTGCTCACGCCGACTCGGGTCGTGAGTTCGTTGGGTACTTGTCTAACATGACGTCACAGCAACGTCATTAACTAGTTTAATAGTCGTTAGTCGTTGCCTACAAGCTATCTAGCATTACTGTTATTTTTTATATCAACCAACGAAGCTTCTAATATATTCTTAACAAATACTATATCCTCTGTTCCACGATACATTTTTTTATATTAAATTTTAATACTCGTACGCATTACGCTCTTTTGCTATTGTGGTACTACTTTTCAAATATTAAAACAGATTTCGAAAGATGGTAAAGTAAAAGACGTGCATAAGTGGTATGACAAAATACCCACATTACGAAATGAATTTGAATTTCCACACCAAAATCTTTTTAATTTGAAATAACCAACTTGGGCAGTATTCCAAAATTTCTAAATCCTGCACATATTTGACGAATTTTATTTACCTAGGTAACTTACTCCGTAGGTTCGATCGATACGAAATTCGACGGCGGTTAGAATCACTCCCGAACTTTTAATGGTCTGAGTAGTCTGGCAAAACTTTTAAAAAGAAATCACTTTAAATGTTTATTCGGTGGATGAACGATAGGTATCCTATCTGCTACCTGTTTGTCGATAAGTATACTGAATATAGTTAATAGTATCAGGCGTTACTATGCGGAAATACATTAAAAAGTTCGTATAAGTCTACTTTGCAACTATGCGCGAGAAATATATATGATTTGCCGTTTTTGCAATATTTTTTATTGCTGCGTCTCTACTATTCATCTTAGCGTGATGTTATATAGTCTATAGCCTTCCTCCTTAAATGAATCTTACACTAAAAGAATTTTTCAAATCGGTCCAGTAGTTCCTAAGATTAGCCCGTTCAAACAGTCAAACAAACAAACTTTTCAGCTTTATATATTAGTATAAAGCATAGATAGTATAGATGATACATATATATTAGGTATTAGGTACGCATTCCTGCAATCATTATCTTTATGCATATAGCTGCTTCATCTATGCAACACAACCTTTAACTCTCCTACATCAATTTCTTCTATCAAAGGTTGAATGAAAGAGATCGCTCTCTGCAATAAGGCCGCCTTTTGTTCACGTTTGTTATTTCTTCTCTCCTTGTATGTATTGTTTTTACTGTATAATAAAATGTTTTGTATTCTATCGTATTGTACATAGATTAAAACAAAATGTACAACTGACACCTATTAAATTAAGTCAAAAACTAACAAAACTAACTAACTAAACAAAAGCTCTAAATATGCTACAGATAAAAAAAAATTCAGGGTCGTTATCATAACTGTGATTCAAATTACAAGTCTTAAATGGCACAAGAGCGAATTGATTCAGTTATAAAAGCGAGATCAGTTTCCGAGCGCCCGCATAGATTTTACGACATTTAGTTAATTTCGCGGTCCATTGACACTTACCACTTAATTTGAAGTCTACAGCGCTTTACATAAAGTTCTATACTGTTTGAAAAGTTTTATTTTATTGTCTCTGACGGACTCATACGAGGGTCTCCCCTTCATTTGGGCAATCGACATCCAATTTTTCAATTAAGTTATGCTCCTGAAGTGAAGAATATTTTATGTTGAAATAATAAGTTATATCTCTCGAAGTTATATCTCTTTGATTATGTAAGATACCTATACAGTCGACAAATCACCTTAACTTGTTATTCATTTTTAATTTATTACGACACTACCTTAAGGAAAATTAAAGCAATTAAATATAAGTAATCTATGTAAGTATATTGCACAGTACACAAATATATTTATTACAGAGAAAATAAAATTATATCGTCTTAATATGTAGGGTAGGTTTACTGATTAACTCAACTACGACACATAGGTAGGTACCAAATTTTAAAACTATGCTGAAAAATATAATGAAAACAGATTAAAATAATATAAATAAAAAAGTTACCGTTAATCACGTATCTGTGTCTGTCATTCATAAGTTCCTTTGACAGTTTCGGGCATTCCTTGTTTAAAACAGCACACAACTCTTGCAACTTTAAAGCACTTTGTTTACTAACAAGCTCTATGAAGTAATTACATTTATCGCTATCAACCGCACCGGTTATCAATTCGAGGTCGTTTACGTTGAACAAGCCTTTTTTCACGAGCACATCCAATATATTTGTATCGCCCAGTTCACGTAATAACGTCGCTTTGTGTTGTATCAGACCGGCACATACGTCGCCGGCCGCCGCCATCGTTCAACTAAAGTACTTTTTAGTCTACACAGCACGCAGCGCGCGAACGGAAGAAAAAATGTTTGTTAGTGAATCGGTCATTCAAATCAAAGTGGGAACAGATGCAGGGACTATTTACTATTTATTATGTAGGCAGTGGGTTTGAGTTTAAGCTATGCTTACTGTATTAACTTGTTATTCACTATGCGTACTTACCTTTACGTTAAGGACCTTATGGACAATGATACGCATTTGTGTGTAAAAAAGACAAAATACTTGATTACTTAAATATCGTATTATTGATAGCTGTGCCCGCAACTTCGACCGCGTGAAATTTAACAAAAAAGTTATCGTTCAATTCGCAGACTTTACGATAACTTTTAATTCTAAAATAAAATACTCCTTATTACATAAACTAGTTTAGGTCCTGTCAAAATCGGTCCAGCCGTTCCAAAGATTACCCGGGACAAACAAACATACACATCAGACATACAAAAATTGTAATAAATGTTATTTTGGTATATGTGCTGTATATGTATACAATATGTAAAAAGCGCTTATTTTAATATTACAAAAGGGCATTCCAAATGTTTTTATTTGTATAAATATATAGATAATCAGCAGTCGCTCTGGAAATTCATGATGTAAGATGTCCAAGTTACATCCGTTTGAATAAAGAAAACCACAATTCTTTTACCCAACTGATCCCTAAAATGACAGCTCCAACTGCTCTTTCCCAACTGGCACCAATAAAATGCCTTAGAGCGAAAGGTTCCGGGTTCGAACCTCGCCCAGTGGAAACTAAGGTCCAAAAAAATTTTTTTCCAAGATCGTAGCTGTTTTCTAATGAGTAAGTGGTCTTTGCCTTTTCTCCCGTAGGTACGTCTTACTTCTCCCATTCATCTTCTCTTCCGAATGATAGACAGTCACACTAAGAGTCTTGGAGAGGCATTATTATACATAATCACTGCGCTAGGGACCTTGCTGGGATGTTGTCTGATCGAGTTATCATTAAAATAAAACGTATGACGTAATAATATTGTCTACTCTTGTCCGGTCACATCTCTTTTGAAAGCAATCAGTTGTATATTATAAATTTGTGATACTTTAAGATGTTCACTGTATTTATTCTTTAAAGACTCGAATTTTTTCTTCAGGTGTGTAACACCATAGGAAAAGATTCCGAGACCATTGCCATTGTAGGGGGTGAAGTGTAGAATACTGTGTCAGCCCATTGAAAATAGGCATATAACCTATTGATAAACCTGTTTAGTTAAAACTGTCAATTTGAGATAAGTAAAATTATTATGAAGGAATGATATATTTGTCAAGGAATCTTTCGACCGGTTGTTTTAGGTGAAAACAAAAATAAAGCTGGCGTATATTTAATTCTCTAAACCGTAGTACTGCCATCTGTTTAGAATTTTATCTTTTACTGAAAATTAGCAATTTTTTACTCTGTTGTCGATATTTACTCTATGGCTCTATCGTGCAGATGTCAATGTCAAAGCTGTCATCGCGAGACGTTGGAGTTGTCAATGTCAAGTAAATATTACAATTTCGATAAGTTTGCGTTGCGCCGTTGCATTTGGCATGGTTTAGTAGAAATGTTGTAGTATTTTTGTTTATCTTACATACATTAAACAAAGCTTGGTTATCTATTAAATATTTACTTGCACTGTAGTGTTTCGTGTAAAAAATACGTTAAATGTGTGTACAATATATTGCTGTACATTCATAAAAATGGCTCCTGGAAAAAATAATATTGCTGGTATGTATACAAGAAGTTTCTTACTAAGTTCGATTCTTAAATTATTTTTCCCCTTGGGAATTCATTATTCACAAAACAATCGTATACGTATAATTATTTTGCGTTTTACTTGTGTTACTTAAATATCTAGGGAGCACTAATACAATTGTAGGTTATCATATGCAACGTATAATCGAATAGCGGTACCAATATGTTTCTTAGCAATTTTACAGTTTTTTGGTTGCATAAAATCAATAAAGGGACTCAGCTGCGTAAAAACTATAGACTGTCATTATCTTTACATAAATACACATTGTGTTGGGGTTCAACTGAGCTGTGAAATGTTTAAATGATTGTATTTACTTGAGCAATAGCCCAGCAGGTGAAATAACGGTGTTTAAATATTTAAAATTAATCTCAGTCAGTTACACATTACTTAATGTAGCTTACTTATCAGATACAGACTCGGGTTCAGACTCTGACAGTGCTTCTAGCGGCAGTCGCAGTAAAAGTGGCAGCCCAGCACCATCTGGTAAAGAAGGCAGTCAATCTCGGTAAGATATTTTTTGCTACAATCTTATTTAATATTTTGTTTTTAAACAACGCCACACACTCATAGCCCCACACTAGGATACCCCATGTTGTTGGTGCCATGGACAACACAAAGACAATTACACACACAACCAGACCAAGAACAGAAATTTAAATGTTGGTCTCGCTGGGAATTTAACCCAGTACCCTTCAAACAGCAGTCTAGCATAGTGACCATTACATCACGCAGGTTGTCTTAGCATGTTTGTTGTATTAAATATAAATTTAATATGTAACAATAATCTTGATATTAGATTCAACAATGTGTTTGGTGTCCTACATGAAACTATTATAATTTAAACAATGAGTTGGATGGAAATTGTTATTTTGTTGCAGATCTGTGTCCCGCAGCCCAGGAAAATCAGGAAGTGAATCTCCCAAATCGAATCATTCTGCACATTCAAGGAAATCATCAAATGCTTCTAACGCATCTCGTAGCAAATCAAATTCCCCAGCAGTCTCTAATAGGTCCCGATCAGGATCAGCACAAAGTAATAAGTCCGGTGCATCAAGTCGAAAGTCACGGGCATCAGGAAGCCCCGCAAAATCTAGATCGAGATCCCGAAGTGGATCACACAGGTCTGGGTCTGGGAGTAATCACTCTCGTTCTCAGAGTCCTAAATCAGGTGTACAATCACCAAAATCCAGATCACAGAGTCCTAAGTCTAGATCCCAGAGCCCCAAATCAAGATCTCAGAGCCCTAAATCTAGATCACAAAGTCCAAAATCGCGGTCACAGAGTCCCAAATCCAGATCATCTAAATCTCGGTCACCAAGCCCTAAGTCAGTTGCTAAAAGTCGCTCACGATCTGCTAGTGGGAGCCCTAAGAGTAGAAAGACAAGATCCCGTTCATCATCACGATCTAAGAGCCCAGTTGCAAGACAAGATGTCGCAGACAGTAGATCAAACTCACCTAATCTTATGATAGACGATGAACAGGACAAGGAAAAATCCAGAAGTAGATCAAGGTATTCATTATTCTATATTAATTTAAACATTCTCAATAATTTCATGTACTATCTGTCTTTTAACTGCTGTCATAGATTAATTAAAATTAAAATGTAATAAGATTTGAAATATTTTAAGGGTAGTAAGTTTTATCCTGTGAGGTTATTGCCAAATGTTAAAAGATGGAATACCTATTCCTTTTACTCAATGACTTATATAGTGTGTTGTTAATTCTAAATCTATTTATATTTTCAGATCTGGGTCCAGACATTCCAAGTCTAGGTCAAGAAGTAAATCTAAGTCTAAAAGTCGTTCAAGATCAAGATCGAAAAGTTCAAATGCCTCTGAGGGAGGAGGTAAAATTGTTTATTTCATAACATGCTACTACTTGGTTTTAGTTAATAAAACTGTGTTATTTCATACTCATTAGGCATAAGCCTATTTGGCCTCATCTAGCTGGGTTCTGGGTCCTGGTTTTCTCTCCCATGGCACAGTAAATTAAACATGGTTTAAACTTGACCTGATTAATTATCACTTAATATAGTTAAGTTTTTATTAAATGGTTTTAACTATTTCGGTTATGTTATGTCCAACAATTTTATTATTGTTTTGTCTGATCAGTGCCGTAGATTGGTAAGGAGAGTGGTGTGATGACCACTACCTAAGACTTCCTGCATTGATTATTACTACATTATCTACATAATATATATATTTTTTTCAATAACACTATAACATAAAATTTCCTTTTCTTTATTTTTTAATGCAATTACTTGATCATAAGTTTTCCTACTTGTTCAACAGAACCTTTGTGATACTAGGAATATTCGTCATATTTGTAATTTTATTGATGAACGTTTGGGCAACTTCCATTGGTCTGATCAATTGGAAAATTTGATATATTATGTAGTAAGAATGAATGAGGGAATTAGGTTGATGTTAATACTATACCATTATTTATCTCCAGGAGACAAGAAGAAGAGGGCAGTTCTATCGGACTCTGAGAGTGATGGTGAGTCAAAGAAACGCAAGAAGGAAGGCTCAGATAGCGGCTCTGACACCAGCGGTAAACCCAAGAAGAAGACCAAGAAACTCATTGACTCCGACGATGACAATCAAGAGAAGACTGATACTGGTATGATTGAGTTTTTATAGTATACTAGTTGACCCAGCAGATGTTGTTCTGCAACATATATAACCTAGCAGATTTAGCCACTTGTTGCTGTGACTAAGGTTTACATACACCATTTTGTCAATTAATTATCTTACACCGCCATCTGTAAGAATGTTATGGAATTAATCCTTTGTACGATATTAAACGAATAATTTGCAAAAAAATAACATTGTGACTTTAAATTGAGATGTAAGCTATCCTATCCTCAAGTTGGATCAAGCTGCACACGGTGTGCCAAATTCGATTGAAATCGGTTAAGTAGTTTAGGAGTCCATCATGGACAAACACCGTGACACGTAATTTATATATATAAACATTATTATTATTTACGATTATTATTATACAGTAACAGCAGACGCGTTGTTCGGCGACGCATCGGACATAAGTACGGACAACGAGGGCGAGCGCGACAAGGGGTCGGGCCGGTCGCGGTCGCGCAGTCGTAGCCGCAGTCGCAGTCGCAGTCGCAGCCGCGCGCGCTCCGACGATGACCGACGGTCGGGGGACGATGCTAGAGCAAGCGGGGACGAGGTGGGTGCGCGTGTTGGAAAGAGAAGGAATTCGGCGATCCGATCGTCAATTGGGTCTTTGACAAGTTTTTGAAACCTATTTAATATTACTGCGTAGAAGCCAAAGAACCCACAAAAAGTTGTTATTTTTAATACTGGTATGTATTTGCCTTAAAAATTCAAATTACAAGTTTATTATTTCAATAACCCACCAAAACGTCAATACGACCAACATGGCGTCTTCTGCCTTCGGTGACGTCACACGCAAGTAAGATAGAAAATAAAGCCATAGTCGACGGATGACAGTTCCTTGCGTGTGACGTCATCGTCATCGTCACCGACGTCTAAAAAAGTGTATATTTAATTTTCGATTTTTGGATAAACGATATTTGCAAGTTATTTGACTGCAGAACGTTTTTATACTTCATAATGTACAGAACTGTCTATAACAAACACTTTATTTTTATTACTGTCAAATACCCAATTGATTTTTAATACAGAAAGAATAATGTTTCTTATTGGTATAATTTGTAGTCTTGATTAACTTATTGCTATTTACTGAAAAAAATCGACAAAGCTTTTGCCACGTAACCCTCGAATAAATAGATAGAAATAGAATAAACAGTTTTGAATAAATGTTTAAGTCTATTCGCATACATGAAGTAAATAGTTTGATGTAAAACAATGCTCATAAATTTTACTCAAGATTTTAGATTCACTTAATTTTGTCGGATTATAGTCATGTAAACATTGTTATCATAACTAGAAATGTTATTTATCCTAATATACCCCATTAAATCCTAAAACCTCTCGTATTACAATAGTTTAAGATTGATTAATTGGTGGTGCTCCTGTAATGTCTTAACATGAAATGATTCTCATTGTTCACACTAATAATGTATACCATAAAATTAAATGTAATATCAGGCGGCTCAGAATCCAGAAGAAGAAGAGGAACAAGAAATACCAGAGACCCGTATAGATGTGGACATGCCAAAGATTTGGACGGAGCTCGGCAAGGAGTTGCACTTTGTGAAGCTTCCCAACTTCTTGTCTGTGGAGACGAGGCCCTACGACCCCAGCACCTACGAGGATGAAATAGATGAAGAGGAAACTTTGGATGAAGAGGGTCGTGCGAGGTGAACAATCTTTTATTTGGGGGTTAATCGTAAAAGACACATTTACATACGTGAACTGTAACTCATCAACCACTTGTCCAATTGATATAATTTTGGTAGTAAAACCGTTTTCAGAGAATTCTGAAAAACGTTGCTAAAGAAGCACTGGCTCTATCTTGTATCTATCTAAGTTTTCCTGTGGTAAAAGTACCCTATGCCTTATTCTGCTGTATAACCCTTATTACTGTAAAGTTTCATCCAAATCCGTCCAGTAATTTTTTCGTGAAAGAGTAACAAACATCCTCACAAACTTTCGCATTTTTAATATTAGAAACATTCGTACGCACAGAAGTTTAATCCAAGTAACTCCCGATCCCGCGGGATTTCTGGGAATACATACTTCTTAGTTTTATAGCAATATGTTTATTAAGAAGCTATACCCATTCGCCTAGGAGTTTTTTCCGCGTAAATTCCCATCCCGCGGGATTTCCGGGATAAAAACTTATGTGTTAATCCAAATTAAGAGGGTATGCTATATGTGTGTGCCAAATTTCATGAAAATCGATTGAGCAGTTTTTGCGTGAAGGAGTAACAAACAACAAACAAAAAAAATACAAACTTTCGCATTCATAATATTAATAGGATTTATAGATGACGTACGTTTGTTTTTTAAAATTTGATACGTTTGTTTTTTAAATGATGCGCTGAGGAGTTACTTTCGCTGTTTCTTCTATTTATAAGGCACCCTTCCGAAACGGTGGTAGATGCAAAACATTTGACGTTTCATAAGTGTATTTATAAATACCTGCCTGCAACACATTAATGGCCCACTACTGAGCAAGGGTCTCTCCTCAACACTGGGGAGGTCTAGAGCATACTCCACCACGCTGCTCCAATGCGAATTGGTGGAGGGGTT
>DWJN01001860.1:0-16670 GCA_018248895.1 Carystus phorcus | reverse complement strand
CTGAGTAGGTCTAGAGCATACTCCACGCTACTCCAGTGCTTATTGGTGGAGGGGTTAATGGCCAACCCAAGAGTCTGAAATTATGTCGGTCGCCTGAAGGCCTCCGACAAGGCTTGACGACTGATATCAACGATAACAACCGGGGCCGACGGCTTAACGTACCGTAACGTACGCACGGATCCGCTCAAGAAATTTTTGTCACTAGCGTTCACCCATCCAGGTACCAACCACGCCCGCAGTTGCTTAACTCTGTCGATTGCATAGGACGGACGCGAGCCGCCGGGCTAAAAACTACTATAATTTCAAGTACCTACTTAACTGACGAGTACCTACTGAAGAAGAAATTATAGTAGCGAGTTGAAACAGAACAACGACACACTAAGTCAATAACTTAATATAGCTAATATTAAATAGAAACCCCTATTATATATTTAGGAAAAAGTAAAGTCATTCTGAGTAACAGAACCAGAACGCTTTCTAACACCTCACAAATGAGCCGTATATCTTATCCAAAAAGGAAGTTGGCAAACCAGTGTCGTCTCGTGAGTTAGAACTGCTCAACCTATCCATAGAATATGTATAACTAACGTTTCAATTATAGACCTGAATAGAATTTGAGACCTATGACTGAAACGTAACATTAAATTACACATTTTATGACACTATTAGAAAGTCGTCATTACATATTGTGTGAGACAATAGTGAACTGTTTGTTTGAAATCATAATTCATCACACACAAACTGCTTATCAATAGCAACAGTGCATTTAATAACTTTAATTATGCAGTATAGAAATGCAATATCAGTGTACCACAAACTGAAATATATCATTTTAAAAATAAAGTTTAAAGAAACTTGTAACTTTTCTATTAATAAGGACATAATGCTAAAATTAGACACACCCTCCACACAATTGAATACTAATTTGAGGCAGTCTAACTTATCATGTTATTTCTAAGACCAAAATGTACTATTTGATTATTTATTGACGCGCCGTATTAACTAAGTACTACCTATAAAGAAGAAACAACCAACAAAAGTCAAACGCGCGCGTTCACGTCTCATTTCAATCGGCGAGTTAGTGACTAGCGGGCGGAAAGTAAATACGAATGGATGTCGGTGTATTTAATTATAAGGTTCTATAAATAGAGAGAGCATTACGTCGTGTTATGCGGTCGGTTACGGCGTGTTATTTTGGTCTACGCAGTCACGAGCCCCCGTGAATGTCAAGCTCTAGGTGACTGGGTGCTGCGCCGTTGCGCAACAGGTGGCTTGCACTATGATCATATTAGATATCTTTAACTTACATCAATTTTTGATCAAGTTTATGGATCGGTCGGATATTTCTTTAACCAGACAAATTTGCTGATACGTAGCTTGAGGTGTAGTGGTTGACCCTAAGGCACTATCCAAAAACCATACAGTTAATTTGGAACTTATATATTATTCCATCATAAACCATTTGAAGCCTGAACGCATTACAAACGCTTGCGCAAGCGCATCACTTGCATTCACTCATAGAATGACTTTCTATAACTTTCCTAATTCCCGAAAATTCACAACACGCCTAAAGTGTAGTTATAATCCCACGGTCAATTATAGAACAAGAATGGTAGCTTGACACACAAGTAAAATGACGCATTGTATAAGTATCGTGTTTAAAACAGGCTAGTACAACACAGCGTCCTCCAAGGAGGGATTTGGCGCCATAACCTTAGGAGAGATCAGCCTTAATCTCAGGTGAAGCTTCTTATCCCTAAATTCGTGCCCCAAACTACTGCATATTTCGATACATGATGTTATATAAAGATCTAGACTTAAAATAAAAAGCAGTTGCGCGATGGAAATATAGATGTCAAATGTTCCCAGGCAAAATCGCACCTAAAATCCTATCAGCCTTCAAACAGTAATCCCTATCTGATCGTCATACACACACGCAACAAGTGTAAACAAACGGATTACAAGTGTTACTGACCTAATAAAGCGACCCCTTTCCATTCCACCCAAGACGGTTCAATAAAGAACTCCCTTTAGGTACATGCTATCTGGAGTACATAAGAGTGGCGGTCGTGACCTTTTAATGTAGATATGCTTCAATGTATAGACGCACGCCCCGTAATGTACAAAGACATGACGCGGATTAAAGAAACGTACGGTTCGGTGGATGGCGAATATGGTGGTACGGTCAGCATCTAAGTCAGGTTTTCAAACTCAAATATCCCTTATAAATAACCAAATTATTTAACTTATTGAAGATAACTGGTTACATTTAAATATGCACGCTTCAATAGTTAATAAAACAGTTAGTTAAGTAGGTATTATTTTCACCCCATTTTGAGCATTTACTTACGACGCTGACTGTACGAAGCAAAACGTGTACTGAAGTTGACGTGTAATTTAATAAGATTGAAGCAAGGAAAAATTGTGGATTGTTTTTTTTTTGCTTCCTATTCAAAGACTTAATGTTCAACTTTTAAAGGAAGGTAATATAAGAAAATATTAAGTATTCAACACGTCTAAATTATCATTAAAATTATTGCAATATTAAAATCTACTTATAACAAGAAGCCTCTAAGAAACTACACTCTCAAAAGACTGATAGATATCACTCAAAATAAGAAAAGAACTGACTTAAACATTAGAACGGAATGAATCCTCAATCTCTTACACCAGTTGGATATATAAAGCGACGTTCACATCTTTTTTGTGTCATCCAATGTTCTGGTTTGTAACATGCCATTCACTAAAGCCCAGCAACAGAGTACTACGCATCACTTAAAAGGCCCTTAGAGACATGTACAGTAATCTGTTTAATGTCTGCGTAACATCCATTGACTATCGCCGGAATAACGGTAGCACAGAATGATGATGTGTAGAGTTGAAATACGTTATGGAAACCATCGCGTGAAAGTTTAAAAAAATCACAAAAACGGAGTCTGAGATATACCTACCTACTTACGATTAAGCGTTACCGGATACGAATAAGCAGTTCTTGTATGTTTTATCTTTTGTATAATGTAAATGCGTGCCTTACACGAGTGATTGATAATTAATGTTTATACATATATTACACCATAGATGCTTAAATGAATATAATTGTTAATTAATATGTACCGCTTCATCGTTCTACTTGCAGTACGTATTAGACAATTTATTAGAAGCAAGAATATTTGTAATCTATTTGTTCGCACTGACCGAAATTTAGGAGTACAAGTTTAATTGAGCTACACGTCCGTCTGCTACTTGCATATAATGAGTGAAATGCAATAAAATCTTTATCAAAGTTACCCAAACTTCACGAGTATTACACGTGTGAGTATTAACAACTAAATAAGAACGAGTCGAAACAACGCGGACACACCTCTCCAGACCATTGTAACCTTCATCCCGAACGTAAACACGCCATTATTACACCGGGCTATTTACGAATTAACACCTCATGACTTAAACACTTGAGTAGATTATAGAACTACGTAGGAATGTATGTATTCATGAGTCATTTACCTTTCCGACTGCGAGAGCGAGGTCCTTGGCAATGGCCCCTTTTACATTCATACACATTTATCGATGTAAGTTACGTCACGCCTGTTGCAATGAACGCTAGTTAAATGGGTTTTTGTTAACTAATCTGTCCGATACTGGTTTAGTTGGGGATTTCCTAGCGTATTCGTTATAAACGCTTGCATACATAAGAATTAATACTGATTTATATGAATGAAAATGATTATTTAACGACTGTATGATGTTTCTGGTTGCATTTACGATGTTCAATTTCAAACCGTTCAAGCTAAACGACGAATGTTCAAGACTGTACAGACCAATATCGATCGATCCTCTTCGATGAGTTGAAGACATGGTAAGTACATGGACATGGTAAATTGTGATAAACCAAAACATTTAAGCCTATAGGGTATAGGATTCGAAAAATCGATGCAGTTGCATAAGAGAAACGCTGGCTATCTTCAATTGTTCACCTTAACTCCAAGAAAGTGAAGTTAGTTACAAAAGTGTTCAAATCGTACATAACTAATTACTTACGTAATTGTGTTCAACATTCACGTAATGTTCTGTAACATGTTATTCATAAGTAGGTATAACACATTATCAAGGCAGGTAGGACGTCCGCGAACGTGACCTGCGTCAGTGTAACGGTGATAACGGGCTTGACCTACACAGGTTTCCCTTGTTATTAATCCGACGTTTTGATTTCAACCGGCGACGGGCGAAGGGGGCCGGCAATTACGTGACGTCACCACGGTTTAACGACCCCATTACAACATACTGTATGAATGAATGCAAGCCGCGTGACGAGTGACGTTTTTGTTCGCCAATACAAGTCGCCGCGATGCAAGGTTGTCGTCGCTCCTCTCCGGGCGACGAGATAGGCGTGACGTTCATTTTAATGTAGGTATTTACCGCTCACAATTATTATTACAATGTTTGAACAGATGTGCTCAATGAAAACAATGAGTATTCACGGAGACACGTGCTTAGCGATCGATTACTCTTGAAGACAACTGATGTTTACGACATATGAGTAAAATCGTAAAGTGCGTTCCACTTCGTAAGTCCACAATGTAACCGAGAAACGTGCCATAAGTACCGTGATCGAATAAAAAACTTTTTAAAATCAGTAATCCAATCGATTTTTACATACCGGAAATGTTATAACGTTTCCTAATTACTTTAAATTATCATATTCGCGGTGAAAATTTGAATAGACGGCTATCGAACGGTCAGCAACCCGATGGTACAGTGTAGACGATCGAGGCCGGTCCCATTATCCAAGCACAACACAATGACACGATTATCGGACGGCACGAGGCTCCGAGACGGCTCGCATTGATTTTACGAAATCCACATCACGGACTCAGAATGAACGGTCTCAGTCGGCCCATTCATCTCGTTTTCATGTACACACCGCCGCTATTGCGATACGAAAGTGAGAGCGAAATTTACTCGGGCTGCACTACGCACAGCACCACGTACCGCCCTAAATACGAACAGAGAATAGATATCGATCGTCGGCTAACACGCTAATAGATAATCACATCTATTGTTTACCTAACTAGTCCAATGTTAGTGTAACGCAGCCGATCCAATCACGACCGACGACCTACCATAGGATCAACAATATCGTCATATACATGCCGATCATGGAAATAATATGAGATGATACAAATTTTCAGAGAAAGCATTCGAAAGATGCGAGACGTCTCAACAAATTCATACTGTAAATCCACATCACAAAGCTAAATCTAAATATAGCGGGCGCCGATATCAGCGGCTCGCCCTTGAACCAGTCGCACGGAAACATTTTATTATTATTACCGAGCTGTCGGCGAGCACGAGTATGTCGGGTCGACGACCCCACGACCACGTGTCTCCTTATCGACAACTATCTAACACGATTGTGGGTAAACAACATGCCGAGATAAATGACTAATTCCACAACACTTGTTTATTTGAGCCATTCATAAATAATCAGCGTAGCGTCATAACGATTTCGATGACAATGACTGAGTTTGATTGCGATCGTGTTTTATGATTCTCGCGTAGATACGCCAGCAGACGGCGATTACACGAAGCTACCTAATAAGTGTCATAATCCCAATATTCATCTTGTAATCCACATAAATCATAAATTCGTTGAAACAACATGCTTCAAACACCAAACTGTTCAAATAAACTTTCTTTATCACGCCATAGATTTTAAACGACGCTTAAATTCACCTCACCAAATACTTGCAGTACAATTTCAACCGAGCAACCTTAAATTTTCTTCGGTTGTAAATAAAGAATTTGCTTAGATACTTTGGGACTTCTAGTGGCTATAGAATTGAACAAAGTTTAACCGTCACTATGTTCCATACAAAGTAAATGGCAATATCAGCATAAAACAGCGTGTACCCGAAACTATTCCATAAAACCACATCAGAGGTAGTTTCCCTAGCGTACTTTTTAAGGCTGTTTGGTTGGCTACATGTTTCTTATATCAAATACGACATAAACATTTTTATCCTTCCATTACCTTCAACATTACATCGATAAGTAAAGTCATAGAACAACAATAAAAATAGCAGTCATCACCGTACTCAGTGAACAATTCGCTCTCACCGATAGTCACAGAGATAGTAATTTGGGAAGTCGACATTCGGCTCGAAAATCGCTCTCCAACGAGTCGATTAATTGCAAAGAGCCTTGACGGGCGGAAGACCAACCGCATCGTGGGAAGTGGGACAACGTTACGTAACCGGTATTTGTTCACCGGCCTGCCTACACAGGTACATCCTTACAAATGCGTACGACCTTGAATGTGAACTCTAAAGTGTAAACAGGCACGTGTTCGATGCATTGTTTTATGGCAGCACGCCGCGGAAAGGCAACAGCCGCCGCGCTAGGATCTAAACGTCGTAACGCACCAAGGACCAAGGTACGGTTTTGTGCGTTCATTATACTCAACGACATGTACACGTGATACAGTTTTCCTTTGTAAGCACAGTGCTCTAGATTTATCTTGTACTTTGATAGTATATTTTCATAATATTTTGAAATCTGACATTCTACAGAAAATCTTAAGGAACCATCCAGTTGTTTGAAAATTGTTTTTGTTGTTCTTGATGTTTCAATTCGGACACTGAAGTATTTATCACACGATATCTTAATGTTATACTTTCTAGACTGCTATTCCAAGTATCATTTATAATATGCGAGTCTCGCTTGTCTATTGCCCGTATCTACTAACGCCGAAATTATCGTTCAAATCTATTATACGCAGTCAGCCTATGCGGCGTTTTTTACCGCAATATGTAATTTGGACGTCAAAACTGGCTTACAAAGCAGAATAAAAGATACCACTTTTGCCCGACATTTCAAAATTGTTACAGTCTGAAAAAACAGCGACTCAAAGGCAGGGTCGCATCGTATTTTGTAGGTAGGAAAACGCGGGCCCTTTCAAATTTACCGTAGATAGATACACATGTCAAATGTCGAGTTCCATTCACGTTGATTCCGTCAAACACACGTTCCACCGCCGCCGCCTCTACATAATCTACATGCGGAGCGAAGAAGCGGCGAAATGCCGCCGAAGCCCCGCGTTGCGGTTGCTTTTCCCCCTTTTGGAGCTGAGAGACGAACGCACAAATCTCCGCCTGGAAGCGAGTAATATTTGCCTACACATCAAACTTTCACTATCGCCGGCGCTTTCGTTTTTATATCCGCTAACAGCGCCGTGCCAGCTTTGTTATTCCTCCACGATGTTTTTTCTTTACCCGCCGAATAACCGACATGCTGTGACGGCGACTAGTTGATCGAACTTTGGCTTTTTATTTTTGAAAAGACTCAACTTTCGTCCCTCGGTGTCATAAAACCAGACAGCACAACAACCACCTAACTGCAACTTTTTGAAACTTTTGATAACAACTTATGTAGCTTTTGTGTGTGGAGTTCCTTTGAAACTATACATTTATTTTGTAAGGAGGCTACTGTACGATATTGTTCTTATAAACATAAACGATGGATTTTTCCGTGGCAAATAAATGTTCTATTTTAATAGTACATCTAATCTTAATACAGAAAATAAGTAATAAGCTGGAAAAAATTCTACCTTGACTTCATTGTGACATGGACTTGATGATTAATGGATGGCTGTATATTACAATTGCACGAAGTACATAATAATATTTCATCTATCAGTAATAATAAAACTGGAATGGCGTATAATCCGAACATTAAATATTTCTTGAAACTTTCAATTTCAATTTTTAAGCTAAGTCACCAATTTCCAAATTCCAAAATATTAATTTGCAATTAATGGTTGTCTGGTTTTCTTTTCAGGCATCATGTGGAATCTACTAGAACAATGTATATGATTGGCATGTTTGTAGCTCATCAATTAAACTAACAAATTTTGTAAAACATTAGCATCATATTCATTAATAGGTTAAGTTAAACAGGCAAAATATTATTATTATTCTGTTAAAATAATATTTATATTAAATTATACCTGTCATCTCATTTGAACAGATCCTTTTTTCAGGATGAAAAGTATCCTGGGCAGATAAAAATTTTAAATAAAAAGTAATAATTTAAAAATAAAGTTTGGAAGAAAATTTTGCAGTTATGAAAATGAATGGGAGAAAAGTACATAATTTTAAAAAGTTATAGCATTAAAAAACATACAGTAATGAATTTTAAGTCACAAAAAAGGTTCTCTTACAGTGCTCTACTTAAAGGATACTATCTAAAATTATCTCAGGAAGCACAAGCACATAGGTATTGTAATTACTTTTTAAGAATGAAAATATAATTTACGAGTAATCATATGTCAAATACACAATGTATATTAAACATCTTGGTAGCAAATTATAAGAGTTTAAAGAAATACCCATAAGTCATTTTGAAAAACTGTGAGATTGACTACCTATTTAAAACAAAAATGGTTATAATATAAGGTATTTGCTTTAACATTTTTATTCTTAATCATTTTGCCGCCGACCCCAAGTAATGGGATAAGGTCAGGGAGATGATGATTTTGCCCTTGTTTCACTTATTATACTTTGTGTTATTTCTATTTATTAAGAATTAAATAGCAAAATACATGTATTAACAGTATAGGTAGTCGGTGTTTTAATATTTAAAGTGACTTACATCAGTCACCTAATTGCCTAATCTTAAAAAAATTATACTTAGAAGTAACATTTAATTTGTCTACTCTGGAGCGGAGCCATATACACTTTTGGGTCCTTTGCAATTGTCATAATTGAAACTGGCAAAACAATGAATATTCCTTATCTTTTAACTGGTAAACAATACAGACCATATAGGTATAATCAACCATAAAAATATCACATAATAAGTGGGGAACTTAATACTCAATGCATTTTGTACCAGCTAACTATTTGTCTTAACAGAGACTAGGAAACCAATGTGCTATTGTTATTATCATTAGATTATGATTAATTCTATTAAATACCATAATACTCTAACTATGCCTTATTATTTGTACATACAATACACACAATCCAAGCTTTATGCATTATTTGTTTTCCAAAAAATTATATTCCATTTGTCAGAAATATATTAAAGCATATTTCATCTTAAAATTTATTGTTACCAATATTTAAATAGTTCATACATCCATTCGGAACTCTTACTTTGCACTGAAATGTATTGTTTTATTTCTCTATCACTAAGCTCTAATTGTGAAGTACAAATAAAGACAGACTTGATATGCGGGTGTAACCACTAAATCTATACAAATATTAGTATCAACACATAATTAAGCAAATTAGCAAACAATTAATACAAATGATGTCTTTTTAAACCAAAATCATAATTGGTTCGATTAATTAAATTGGGCAGTAGTTATCATTTACCATGAGGTTGTTAGGCTGGTTGTTTGTTAACCAGTAAGATTAAAAAACTAACCCAAATCCACTACATTCAGATTAATTAACTTCCGAGTGTTACAGACAAGTTTATGTTGATAGGTCGTGTCCCATTGCAACTTTGCAATATAATTCCCACGTGTATGATTGTCAGCTATTAACATACAATTTATTAAAAAAAATACAAGCTTGATATTTATTGCATCACAACAATATGTAATTTTAAACTGCCTCT
This sequence comes from Carystus phorcus, assembly GCA_018248895.1. Classification (NCBI taxonomy): domain Eukaryota; kingdom Metazoa; phylum Arthropoda; class Insecta; order Lepidoptera; family Hesperiidae; genus Carystus; species Carystus phorcus. Next base: position 7,046 of record DWJN01001860.1, on the reverse strand, counting down.
CATCCATACACACATTTGGATTGAAATGGCATCCATAGCTCGAAATAAAAACTATATGATTATGAGAAATTGATTAATAACAATTGAAATTTAAAGGAAAACATTGTGAGAAAAAATGATTAACTAAAAGTTTATGATAATACTCTTAAAGGTGTGACATACAGAAGGTTTGATATTAAGAAATGTAGTAGGGCAGTTTAATACATTTTATAATAGCAATCTATATAATCATTTACAATAACATTGATTAACATATTATTACTAGATTTCAAATACTATTTTTGTTTAACCGCTGTTAAAGTTGTGTTTTTTTTAAATATTGTGTAATGTTTTTTCACATTTTTAAATTATTTACTAAGTAATTAATGAAGATTTCAATATAACAATGAGATACCTGTAATTTTTAGTATAACTGATCATGTTGTCTTTTTTAAAATAGCCCAATCCATGGCCACAATAATCCCTTTAAAATCCAAATCTTGACATTAATACATGTCAAGTATATAATTTTTGAAAATTTCTCTATATAGTAGTGAAATAATGTAACCTACTTTGAGCGGTTTAATTCCCAGCCAACATATACATAGATCCTAGTGGTTATTGCAATTTAATTCATTAGATTTAGTTAATTATGACTATCTAAAATACATTAACCGTGTATAATTGATTTTATGGCTATGAATAATAATTTACATGTATTTTTTTTAAATAAACATTAAAGGAATTTTACATATAAATGAGACAAAAAATTTGAAATCAATTTTGTCAAGCAAAATAAGTTAACTGAAAGCTTATGAATAAATAAATATTTAAGTTGTAGATGATTTGAACCCTTCATTCATATATAACTGACAGATTTAGAAATAATGATGTTTAAATTTAAAAGATGAAATAGATTATTGATTAGTGTTGTGTAGATGTTGTATCAAGTTGATGTTTTATAGAAGTTTTAAAAATAGGTAATATTTTACTAAAGGCGTTTTTATCCCAGCCCCTAAATCTGTTACACCAACCATACTTTTTTATATAAAATAGCTGAGAAACAAGTATCTATGTCACATCTCAACTACATTTATAATATCAGTGTTACTAGTTAAGAGGGATGTAGTAAATTAACCTGCTTCTCAGCACTGAACTGAAATAGTTTACTGTATGGAATACGCAATAATACATATGAAGTGTTATTCATACACAAATTATGTAGATTTCTAGTTTTACCAGAAACAAATATGGCTGTGTGTGTAGATATCTTAATCCAATCCAAATTTAAAATTGTAATCGGATTACATATCTATGCCCCTTTGTGAATTTTCTTTATTCTTATAAAACAAATATATAAAATATAATTATGCTTAATGAACAATGAAGACATGATTTGAGCAAATATTTTTTAAATTCAGTAGTATTTAAAAGCAATCTAATAAAAAACACATTCTAATATAATTGACCTTTGTTTGAATGTAACACTGAAATTATATTAAATAAACAAAGGTATCAAAAGTGATTTTAGGATAAGAAAAAGTAACACATAGAAATTATTTTTTTAACTCCAAAGGGGCTCTCTATTTTAATGACTTTATCTCAGATAAAATATATTGAGAAAGATAGAAGATAACAAATGATGTATTGATAATACTGTTTACAGAATGTACATTGAAAGGCCACACAAGTGTGTATTATTTACTACCTATATCAATGCCAAACAGCTTATATTTAGCATAATGATAATTTGTTAAATATTATAGTGATAACCAACTACAAAAAGAGTTCAATGCCCTTGTCGAGTTTCTTAATGTTTTATTGAATAGCAGATAATTAGCATTTTGTGTAAAGAAGTTTTGACAGAAACAATAATAAGACTCACCGTTGAATTTCTATATGAAGCTCCCTGAGGATTGTACGGTGGCATGGGCCGCGGAGGCCAGCCCGGGGCAGGGCCGTAGCCCGCCGGCGGCTGGTCATAACTATTAGGATAGCGGTGCGGCGGCGCACCGCTCGACTGCAGCAGCGAATTGAGAGTAGGCGTAGGGCCTGGTGCTTGCGACACAGCCTGTCCCGGAAAGAACCGTTGTTGCGGTGGCGGCCGAGGTTTACCGGGAAAACCGGGCCGCGCCGGATAGTAGGGATCCGCGCCCTCCGGGTACCGATATTGTCCATATTGGTCCGGACCCGGCCGCTCGCCGGGCCGGTCGTGCCCGGGCGCCTCGCCTGCGTCGCGCGGCTGTCCCGGATCGGCCGACATCGGCGATTTACTCTTTGTGTTCACGACGCCATCGGGCGGAACGCGCCCGACGGTCTTGTCGGTGCCGTTTTGTAACAGAGGGTTCCTAGATTCACTGAGCTGTTCCGATGGATTCTGATCTACGTTTGGTTCGCTACGCTGAGACTCAGCCTGCGTCGCAGCCATGTTAGGCTGGTGGCGGCCGTCCCCGCTTACGCTCGCTCTGGCGATCGACCGGCTCGCTTACGTTACATCGAAAACGGGCGTCGGATTGCAAAACCGCGACGCAGACACTTCCATCACTATTAAGCCGTTTAACTTTACACTAAATGTAACGCAAAACTGACGAAATATCGTTCACCGAAGCACACACATCGATCACATATCTACTCCATTGGCGTAAACGAGGTTATGGAAAAGGTTACATATCTAGCGGGCGCTTTTGTCATGTTCGAATGGAACATTTCATATCACTTGCACATTTGTAACACTTTAGACGCGATCACTTATTATAAAACTCATTCCTTATCCCGCAAAACTTATTGATAATCAAAAACAGAACATTAAAATCACGAAACTTCCAAAATTATTAGCGTCCGCCATTAGCGGACTTGAAAATCTACGGCGCTTGTCGACGCTTTTGCCTATCTTCACATCGGTGACAGAAAAATAAAAATGTGGGAGGTATATTTTTACAGGGCGATAAATACCTTATGATATATTTTTATTCAATAAATATATTGATAAGTCTCTTATATTGCGTTACAAGCACCAAATACATAAAATTAACCAAAAATTATCTGTGCATGTTTACATTTCCGTAATATAGCGACCACGTAGTAACTACAGTACTACCAACATAACATGATTTGGTCGTCTATAACTTGTTCCGCTGGCGCCAAGACATTTGTTGCTATGTTCAAGTTGTCATGTTTTTAAATCAATTTAGGGAAAAACTAAATAATAATAATAAACATTAATATAATTTTGATGTAATATAATTACCTTAGTAATATAATAATTTTGCTTAAAGAGAAATACAATTAATTAATATTGTAATTGACCGGTAGTAGTACCAACTAAATTATACTACCATAGATTAAAAATTTAACATGAATTGTGTATTAAAAAAAAATGATATTTATAATTAAAAAAGTAATTTATACTAAGAATAAGTACACCTAATACAAGACTTTAATTTACAATTAGTCAGACATTTACATTCTTGAATGAGTGATGAAAGATTTTGATGCGCTTGACTTTGACAACTGAGAAATGAAGGATTTACTTTTTAATTCTTGTTTGCAAACCAGTGACAAAGGCATTAAATCGTACGAGGCTTAGGTATTTTATCACAGAACGAAATCCAACGTACAATAATAAATGAAGCGAGGACTGTTAGTAATAAGTACATAATTATACTGTTATTTTTGTAACCATTTAAGTACGTTCGTTTCGGCATCTCGAAGTCTCGGCCATAATAATTGTGTATAGGTATCGAAGTTATCGTTGTCTGACATACTACTATAGGTATAATCATAAATTTATAATATAATATGCTGCAAGCCACTAAACATGTCCTCAGCCATTAAGATTGTAGTCATACATTAAATTTAGTATACTTAATAAAAAGGTAGACAAATTTTTCATCGATGTGCCACAAATAAATTTAATGTGATTTTGATGTAAGAATGAACTGAACTAAGCAAATAGTCGCTCCTTGAATGAAAATTATGTTAAGATTTATTGTTAAAGTATTTTCTTTCAAACCTTTCAGCTAGTTAAAGACCGTAATCATTAGTTTTATTATATATTCAGTGAGTTTCATGCTATTGTAAACATATTGAGAGTCACTTTGTTTCTTGTCTATTGATATTGAGTAAGGTTAATAATATTTAAGCCTGGGAAGTAATTGAATTTTAGTTACATAAAATTTTTAGGTGTAACAAAAGCAGTAAGTTAGGGCAAAACTATTGCTCTTATAAATTTTCTTTCCTTAGACATTCCTGACACTTCTTACACACAGCATGCAATTTGGTTTATTTATTTTTAATTGGATCCATTTTGATAACATGCTTGATTTATAAAAAAGAATAATAAGATGTTACCCAAAAACTGAATTGTTATTGGATGTTTGTAGTGAAGTTATACAATAGAGCATCACAATTCCAATCGATTTTTGAGTACATTGAATTGAAGCGGTTATAATAAGGTTGAGTTTCGCAAAATGAAAATAAACCATCATATTTAAAACAATTTATTTCGTTTTTGTTACATTGGAGTTACACTTATGTGGTTGCAAAAATATCATCTTCATTAACAATTATAATAATTTATTTAAAATTTTGATTGCCATTTATTAGGGTAATAAAATATATGATGTAATGTTATTTTACCTTAATTTAGATAATAACACACTTTCGTTAGTCTTAAACGAAACCATTGTGTTTCTTGCAAAAATACATCATATTGCACAGATCATGTTAGAAAGGATTGATATACTTCGCCAATTTAATTTACCGAAAAGTTAATAAAACCAATAAATATCGTCCTAATACAAAATATTAAAATCTGAAACCTCCAAATGTCTCACAAAACACCAGACAGTTCCTTCTAACCGTGTATTTTAAATTCACTATTCAAAATTTAAATTGAGCGAACGATTACAACACGCCGACTATTTATTTAATCTTTTTATTCATAACATAATTGAAAAATCTATAAAAATTCTATAAAAAGTACACATAAATTAGTTATGGCATAAAAATTATATCTAGACAGCTATAAATCTCGAATTAACCTAATTTAAGTACAAACGATCACGGTGTATCCACATAAATAAAATGACGAAGTGTGATGACAGATCTACAGTTCAAGTCGTGTAACGGAACTACTAAGCACATTGCTAATCAACAATGTTACATATCGTCGTACAAAGCTTTATTTGTGCTGATAAATTTACAGAAACATGTCAGTAACATAACCAAGAATTAGTTGAGACAATGAAGCAGAAATGAAATTATTCATACACAACTCTTGTTCCAATTGGAATGTTTACGTCCGTCCGTTGTCGACTTACACTATATTAATTTCGATATGACGACCATCCGTTCCACATAATACTGAAACAGTCTCAGGGCTTCATTTACTTAACGCTATAAGGCAAATTATTTTATGATTTTCCTGCGTTCAAACCGTTTTCACCACAATTATATATTTTTATATTGAAACTATAATACTTGTTTATCGTGTCTGACACCATCGTTACTATGTTTTATTAACTTTTTCACTCAACGGGATAGTCTTGTGGTACTACGTCAATCAGGAGGAGCCGAACTCGGCCATCCACGTGAGGTACTTCTGGATGTCGCCCTTGGACACGGACTTGTTGCACTTGGACAGCGCCTCCATGAAGTCCTGCTTGGTGACCGGCAGGTCCAACTCCTCCTTGGCAAGCTGCTTGATCTGTTCCGGCTTCAGCCCAGCTATCTTACGGCGCATGGACATCATTGACGCGTCTCTGTGGAATGTCATCCAATGTTAATGTAAGGGCTACATAACTTTACATAAATACTTTCTAATTTTAATAAGTGTTATGATTTTAATGTGACATGCGATTCAAGTTCGTAAACAGTATCATGTAGCAAGAGGATGAATATAATAATATGTAGAATGTATTAAATCTGGAGTCGATACGTCGGACCATAGTTCGTCCTGGGATGATTCCCAGCGAGATAGAAATTTGAATGATGAGTTTTAATTTCTATTTTGTCTGAGTGTGACTGTAATTGTTTTTCAGTGTTGTCCATAGCACCCAAGACACGTGGTATCGTAGTGTGGGGCTATGAGTGTGTGGCGTTATTTATTATAAATTAACCTAAAGAAGCGTTAGAATAATAACTAGGAATGAATTTTCGAATATTTAAAATACTAACAACAGATTATTTCGATATTTGGTTTCAGTCGCATAAATCAAAGTTAGGGGAAAAACTATGAATGATCGTGTACAGAGAACCACATATAACAAACATATTATTTGTATTCCTTGTCGTCGAGCGTAATACGACGCCCGCGGGGGTACATATCCTAGTTTATCCAATGATGTTTTGATGTCATTTATTCATATGGGTTATATCACTGATAAACTTGTAAACCTATAAACGTAGACACGTATACACTCCGATTTTGTACGGGGATAGTAAAATACTACGTTTTCATAACTTTGTAAACCTTCGAGATCATTAAGCTACGTCTTAGGTATGCAAATAGGTACTTTATGAAGAGTAAATAGACTTTTACAATGAAAATTTATATAGAGCTTCACTATTCAAGATTACATCGCAATTTACTTCAGGGAAATTTTTGAAATAGGAATACTGAATTCAGTTCAATTAAAATGTACTTTGTAACCCGTATTCGACTTAAAGGATGTGGTGAGGAGTTTCTTTTTCTCGGTGTTAAAGCATCTTAACGAAACGGTAGTAGAATTAAGAAAAAGGAAGGTTATTCATACTTAACGTTCTCCAAAAGGTTTTGAAAATTGCTTTAGAAGATTATATAAAGAAAAGTCGGCGTATATAAGAACACATTCGGTATGATTCTGTTTATTGAATTGCTGTTGGAAATATACGGGTAGGTCTAGTTATCAATAAATCAACATATTCAATTGTAACTCATCAACCGTGTGTTCGATCGATATAATTTCGCCACCGAAACCTTTTCCATAGAATTCCCTATATCCCTATGTGTGCTTAAATCTTTAAAACTACGCAACGGATTTTGATGCGGTTTTTTTAATAGATAGAGTGATTGAAGAGGAAGGTTT
>DWJN01001859.1:0-16673 GCA_018248895.1 Carystus phorcus | reverse complement strand
ACGCGTGTAACTGTGTGAAATGTGATATATCGAAAGTTTGGTGGTTTGTTTACTACTTAAGACAAGTCTAAAAAAATAGAGTATACCTAATGCATTGCCAATCTTTCAGAAACATACAGGTCATGTTGTTATTTGTCTGCGATTGCACCGACTACAGACAACGTCATCCTACAAATATATTTATAACAACAAATAAGAATAATGTTTGGCGACAGAAATAACAGTGACGATGCCAACTCAAACAGTCCAAAGAACCTTAATCACTTTGAATTGAACGACACTCGAGAGAGTAATAGTAAACAAAGCTCTTCATAATTGACGTGTTGCGTTTATCATTTATTCATATTGGTGGAATATACAATGTTGGACATTTTGAAGTTCGTAGTTTATATAATTAAGAACCGTTATATAAGACTCCCATATTTCTAACCTGAGATTCCTCTACGTTGATGAGTACAAAGCTTTTGCTACAGGTTACGGAGTGTGGAAACTGATTGGCTCAAATGGTGTTGAATGAGCCATTACGACAATCGCAAAAAACATGTAGTCAACACAGCAAAACACAACAAACACTGAATTTATCTTGAATTTAATTCTCTTCTATTAAATGAGCAAATAAAGTTATTATTTTATTTTAAAATCGATTATCGAATAATTGTTTAAATGTGTATTGACCTTAATATTATTCAAATTCAAATTTAATAAATACCAGTACTTAAGTCTCGCGACGAGCTTTTATATCCTGTAAATTGTGTAATGACGTTATATGTGGATAGTTAAAGTTTTAAACAAAAGTTTATTTTATTCTTTTTAGGGCATTTAAAAAATCAAAACTTGTTTTTAAAAAGTTTTTTTTTTACTTTTAATTTATTATTAATTGTGCTTCACAACACTCAAGCAAAAGCGAAGTAAAAGAGCACAAATATATAACAATATTGGCGCGGAGCTAACAAACATTCGGTAGGCTAAATGTTCAAAAAATTCCTAAAGATCACATGTCAAGACCGGCATCAGATGACGACGCAAAGAGATTGTATCGAAGATAGCAGAACGATCGCGAGGTTCGATACGTTGTATTGAAAAATGGAGATCGCGACTGTAATTGATGAGTAATTTGTAGCAGATCTTTAATATATTTTAAGGTGACCTACCTTAAGCGGAATGATCGAGATAAAAAAATATCGTAAATAATGGCAACTCGAAGGTAAACTTGAACTTTAGGGAAAATAAGTTGGTATTGAATCACTCGAATCGTTCTCTAAAATTTTAAAACTAACGGTTTAATGACTCAGTTAATACTTTTAATGACAATGGAAAAAACATCAAAGTATACATATATTAAATAAATAGTATACAGAACACACAGCACCTGCCTCTCACAGAATGCACTATTAGGATATTAGTGCGTAGGTTATTCAGGTCCATTAGCGTGAAGAGATTTCAGATATCTTGTAATGCCGGTACTGTGGCTATCGATAGGCTCTCAATAATTTACAGTCGATCAATAAGTATTCTCGACAAAAGGTCTTTTGAATAAGTTTTCTAAATATCTACAGCTATAAGTTACTATTTCCGTATGAAAGAGTTTAGAAAACCATTACCGAAAATCAAAGGGACAACTTTCATCATGTAATCAATGTCCTAATACTAGCTAGTCGGTTTCTTATGACAAGATAATGTGTATTCCGATATTACCTGACATCAGATAAAAAAAAACATTTGTAATTCGACCCCAGGTAATAGATACCAACGCCCTAATTGCTTTGAAAAGTTTGCGATCTCACATCTAACGCTATAGAACGTGAGCTGTCCATCAATGTTACTGCACATCCAAGACAATTATCGGGCACTCGCTTCGTCATTATGGAAATTAGCCCACTGATGTTAGAACTTTCACCCGTTGCACGCGCTGCGAACGCCACTCAAAGCTAGTTAATGCAAGCTTGTGCGATCGAGGGGTGAGACACGTGTCATTACCTACGTTGGACGTGTGAACTGCACTTTCTATTTATGTCCAACTTTATATTTCAGACTGCAAAGTCGAAGGCTATGTAGATCTGGATCTAGTTTGAATAATGAACAACCTGAATCCGATATTCGATACACGTCTCGTGTGTCATCTTTTAAACTGGACTGTGTCATATATAATTACGCACACCTTGGAAATTTGTAGTAGATGCAAGTCACCCGGTTAACTCTACAATACAAAAAGATTGTTCACTCTGTAATTACTTATCATGTCGACCATCTCTAGAGAACTGCTCGCGACAAATCGTAGCCTCAATAACACCGCTGTTTACTGCGACAGCGCGGCTATTTAGATAAATCGACTCATCCTTTAAATAGGCGATAGTTAAGCTGGGCCAACTCAAGCGGGACGAGAGCAACGCGACAATAAAAGTAACAAATAACAAATGATGTAACGGTTTTTTTATGTAACTAATCGACAGACAAGCAGCCGAACCACATGGCGGTAAGTCGCCTGTAAACAAACATTAGCAACACCAAAGGAATCATCGACGAGTTATCGACTTAATAAGAAGAGGAAAAAAAAGTACTAGCTCTCAAATTTCCAGTCGAAACACGACTAGTAGTTTGACGGCTGCTTCAAGCAAAAAGATGGTAGCTGGCTAGCTATAATAGCTATATATAAATACTCTTACGATACCCAAGTCTATCAGTATGGGACTGGGGACAGTACGAAAGACGGCCAACAGTTCTAATACCACTCACATAAATGCGAATGCCTTTATTTAAAGAATACATTCTACACACAAGTCGAACGTCACAAAATTTTCCTTTATCATGCCCTACGTCTTAGATTTGTCATCACTAACTTAATACCTACATGTAATTGTGAACGTACAGTTTGAAACGAGGCGACCGGTAGGTTCAGGAACGCAGCTCCATTGACACTCGGGGCACGGACAAAAGCGGAGAGTGGCGTTTAGACAACCTCTTTGTTGGTGATGTCACATTGTCCACAACAAAGACATTCGTGGGCGACGTCGCTGCGTACGAATACCGACGAGCCTTTGGAACTGTCACTCGAGTCATTATTAATGAATAACGGTACCTGTACAATGGTCAATATAGTATGGTGAAAACGGAAGAAGTTATGGCTGTTTAGGATGCTTGATTATCAGGCGGTTAAACTTAATTTTTCTTATATATGTACTACAACATTATATGCATAGGTAATATAGCTACAACCACACAGTACTTGCACTTGCAATATAGGTCCGTGATCGGTGACGCGCGGGTGTGCCACGGGTGGGACGATTCGATGATGAACGAGGGAAGGTGTCACCATCGGCTAGTGCGTTGTTGGTTGGAAAGAAAGTTGAGACACCGCATTAAATCTGTCTTGTCGATATTCACAACTTTTCTCAGATTGAATGTGTGAGGTAACGCTAAATCAAATGCTAGATTAAAATAATGTATCTGCAGGAACATAAAGAATATAAAAGCAACAAATTCATAGACTTAACATCTTAGACTTCTTTACCACTTACCATCACGAGGGGTTGACGAGAAGCATTAACTTATATTAAATAAAAAAAGAACTATTGAAAGCTCAATGTACTACACGTAAATCAGTTAAATACGTGTGAGGTGAGAGAAGGCGGTGGAGGTCAATTGACTAATAAAGCAATTGCAGCGCACTGTGTGTGTCTTACATCGGAGAGCCACATAGCACACATACAATGCGACACGCATCACTAAATTTCCGACAAAGAAAGGATTTTCGTTAAATTTAAATTACAGCGATTTGTCCCTTCTTTTAAAATTTCTTACATTCTTAAAAATCTGTCAGTGATAATCTCGTCTTTGTAGAAATGATCATATTGTGAATTAAATAAGAATAAAGTAGTAACACCATAAAGCAGAATAAATGCCTCCATGGACGACCCAAGGGTCAAGCGGTAAGTGGTCACAGTAATGATATGTGGACCAGAAACGTGTCAATAATAAAATCTGCATTTTTGAAACTTTGACATTAGATCACAAACAATGAGGTAAAATAGCGAAGATATTATTGAGATTCAGGTAAAGGGAGGCTGAGATCGCAATATCTTGTTTAATAACCAGCAATAGAAATTCTGATAAAAATCTCGAGCCATCTGGCTGGATTAATTTCAAGCAAGTTTCTCCGACCAGCAACTTCAGATTTATATAAGGAGAACGGAAATTGAGAAATAAAATCGTTTATTCCTTATAAGAGAGCTACAATAGAAACTTACAATCACGTCATATCGCCCTAAGGGAATTAAATGAAAGTATAGACCGACAAGTTCTTAACATACAGTGGCCAAAAGATGCTCTACTTCTTAAAATTTGCCACTGCCACTTCTCGGTAATTTTTTCATGAATTTTTCGCCCCAAGAACACTAAGCGCAATAGCGATAACTACAAACAGTACCACTAGTCACTCCACTCTCGATTCCTAAGTGTCCGCAATCTAATTCCGCGCCACCACCACGTAATTACATTATGGAGCTTTCTACTGTACCGTTTTTCTAGGGTTCCATCGCGTTCGGTCCGATTATTACAGCGCCGACTTATATTACTTCCGAGCTTTGCAAAAAATAGAAACCTAGATGCCACCGCGACTATAGGACTCGAACAGGTAAGCGTATAATTTAAAAGATTGATGCATATCGGAATGAAATAGATATAGTGTTCTGGAATTGTTAACATAGACTATAATATTACTACTGAGTAGTTTTGAGTTATCGCTAATAATATGCATTTACTTTACTTCTATTTCGTGAATTAGGTGCTCTTTTTATAATTCGTCGAGGTAAAATGAACAAAATAAAGTGTATAAAATGGTATGTACGCTCCCGGACGGGACTCATTTTATTTTGGTAAAAATTTGATCATTGCTTTCGGAATCAGACAACGGAACTCTTCAAACAATTACAGCAGATCTCTTACTATAGAGGTCATCGTTTGTGTTAGAATTATTTGCACTATTTTGTAATATAACATCAGCCTGTGTAATGGAAGGATTCATTAGGAATTCGGTGTCAGTTTCTTTAATTGAAGCACCTGTAACGGCACCTGCTTCCTAAGCAGTTTCCCTCATCAAAATATTTACCGAAGCGAAGACGGTCACTAAAAATAAATAAATTGAAAGGATGGTCATCTTCCTTTTCCGATAAAATTGCGATAAACGACTACACAGTGCACAAATGTTATTTATAGTTCAGCTGTAATATATTATGTAGTTGTGATACCAAGATGTACTTATGTGAGATTGCACTTCGCATATAATGCAAAAAAGTCCAACAAAATCCGGCGAATCGCAATGCAACCTTGACGGAGGAAAGTACCAGCAGGTCACTCATTGCGGACAATCAAAATAGTTTGTCTCCGTGTCCGCACTCGGCAGTTAGATGGCACGATGCGCCGGCAGTACGTGCAGTCATTACGGTGAAATGAAAACGTTGAAAAAACAGTAATCAAGGCAACAGCGGACGACGGAGACCTCGCGAACTTTCTTCAAAAGAAAAAGTATAATCTAGCGGCGCCTAATATTGTAATAGGTAACTGTCTCGCGCGGCGCGTCGATACATCATTTGGACAGTCACAACCAGCTAATAATTGGTTACCGGTGCGTTTGTTAAAGTTCTATTCAACCTCGCAGACATGCAAAAAGTAATCTAGGCTGTATACTCGAGAAAGCTATTTCTCTCATTAAGCGTCAATGTCAAAACGCTAGCAAATGTTCGACAATTTCTAATCACCGCCTTGATTCTCTGAAATATTGAGGGAATCACGTTACGGTTTTAATTTAAAATTAATTGACGTTTGAACCACGAAGAGCACTGAACAGTTTATGTATTTGTAAGATTGATGTAATCAAAAATATATTATGGTGATTTTAATAGGAACCACAACCCGAGCCATGCGAGAATTGCCCACACATTCGCTTCAAAACTAAAACGTTCCTAAATAAATTACGCTACAGTGTTTTACAACATAAACCCATAAATATGTGTTGTTAGGTAAGTAAAAACATGGAATCTAAAATATTGAAGGTCAACCAGTAGATAATTACCAGTTTGTAATTACACGAGCTCGTCGTACGTGAGTTGTACTTTAGACATAATTATGTTGAATGAATGTAAAGGTAACGTTTCAGTTTTGAAAGATGTTTAGAAAAACTAGTTCAGAGTAATTATTTAATTGCAACGGGTGTAGTGTCACAAAACTAGTGTCTCCTGGCTCATGCTTCGATATGGAAATCGTAATAATGATCATTTATTTTTACTTCTATTTACGATCCATTATATTTTAGATGGTTACGCTACAGGACAATACCATTAAATTGAGGGTAAATATAATCTTAATTACAGCACACCACGTCATACGATTAGATATGCAATCTTAACTAAACGGGATACAGTATTCAAAATTAAGGGTATTAAAGTGTAAATGCAAAACTGTCAGTAATTAAATGTATCACGCACCAACACAACTTCAACCGTATATGTAGTACAGTACCGTCAAGCGGCATCGGTGGATGCAGTAGTGCTATTGGCCACTACATGCCCAGCTACCGTGAGCTCCGGATGCTTACCTGTAAACAAGATAACGTTCATTATTAATTGCCACGAGGTAACGAAAGCGAAAGTAACTATTTGTTTTAAAAACAATCAATGTTAATAATAGCTTTGTGATAGGACCTAAAACAACCGTCGTCAATTAAAAACGAGGAATAAAATGTTCCGATTAGCGAAGACATAAGCCTCAAGTAAATGCACATTATTAGGGATAAATCAAAAACTATTCGTCAAAACAATGCAATTAATGAAAATAGGAACATAATTTGTATATTATAAAAATGCAGTTATTTCTAAATTTTGCACACAGGTTTGCATTACAGTAGAACCAATCATTAAGGCTGGATTTTTGAAAAATTCGCCGGCATCGGTACCTATATAGGAGTACAAATATTTTTCCTCTTAAGTTGATTTATTTCCATAACGAATTCTCAAGTCTACGTGTGCTGAGCTGTGAGGACGTGCTTATTTCTGGCAGTTTTGTATGATTTGTTTGTACTAGCCACAACTTTACGCTGCTGTTCACAGTACAATACCAGGTACGGTGCCCGCACCGACTGGCAAATTCTTGTCAACGCTATGAGAGAGCAGTTTGTATAAGGTGTTTGAACTTCTACTTCACCTAAACGTTTTAAATGTGACGCAAAGACTAAATTCAAATCGATCAGCTCATTAGGCATTTGGAGCTGAAACAACTGTACACGTTATGCGACGATTCCGTTCACGTGGAGTACAACGTGCAAGACACGCTTGACGACCGACGGGGCGCTAGTGAGCTAAACCACGCGGGCGTAATGTTAATACACATTATTCCACCGATTGTCGTACCAATCACAACAACCGTGAGAATAAAACGAAAACCAATTGTAGACCACGAGCGTGCTCGACGTTGGCTTTTCAACGAAGCTATAAACATGTCAAAGATCAAACCGTTAACATTTATTGGAATGGTGACATCACCTTTCCTTGACACGTGACAGAAACAGGAAAGTACGAGTAAAGGATATAGTATCACTTTTAAAATACATATGATGTTTTCCTTCTCGATATAGTCGTTAAACTAAATTAATGACTACGATACCAACAAATGGAAATGTAAAATAGTCAAAACAGCGCCTATCAACTATAATCCTACAATACTGGGACAGCTTAATTTTGCTGTAGTTATAATGAGAGCATTCGATTTCAATTTCATGGCGATTAAAAGACTAATATCAAATATAAAATTCAACTGAGAAAATATTTTTGTTACATTAACAAGGTTAATCATCCATACAAATTGAAAGTAGCAAAAACAATGATTAGAACGGTAATATACGAAAAGGAATTTGTCAAATCTCATCGTGGGAAAGGAAACAAATTACGTCCAAAAATATATTAAAGTAAAACATTTGACGGGATATGTTTATTGGGTATTCCGGATATTACGTCACATTTAAAATGGACCGGTATTAGTAATATTACACACATTCAGCATTACCGTTTTAGCGGAACAACGTGTCATTCACGGCATGCAGCAGGGCAGTACTATCGGGACATCTCGGAGCGAATGCAACTGAGCGTACACTTAAATTTACATGAAATACTAGTTCTGAATAAAATAGAAATTTAACAGATCCATAGGTATCGTGCCTGCTGCTACTAAACTTAGTGTTAGACTTTTGTATTCTGATCAAGTATAATTATGTCGATGGTTTATTTAAAGTAAGAGTTATTTAAGAGAATAAAACTTTTGGGAGCAACAAAAATTAATTCCTGCACACTTGTGACTGTGAATGTTATCGCGTTTCACAACATAGAGCACTGTGTTACTGATGAGATTAGCAGTGACAAGCGTTTGTAAAATTCTGAAACCAAAATAGAAGTGAACCGCTATCGCCGGCCACGGCTACCGGCTGATGTCAGTGCCGCCGCCAGCCGCCAGCCGCCTCGTGTTGGCAAACAACGCGTGACCTCGCCACGCGCCTCATTCATTACCCATTAGCTCATTACAAGAGTACAAAGTCGGGACGCGCAAAAAACCCATTGATACTTTTAAGTACCCCTCGTACTTCGAATACGCCATTTGACGGCATGAATTGGTTTTCAAGTTCATTGCCGATGGTCACTAAATCCTGGAAGTAAGTTGCACATCGGCCCATACCAAGTGTTAATGAAGTGTCATATCGATGAGAAAACGTTATCAGATAATTGATTGATTTTTGTACATCAATATCACCTGTATTAACATACTAGAAGTTTTCATTAGTGAAAAAACCAATTTCAAATCCAGATGCATACCGTAATAGCTATTGCGTGTGTCAGTTTAACTTGACAAAATTTATTAGCGACGTGCCCGCGACACCGGCGGAATTTAAATGTAACAACGGGACGTACATCCTAGTACTCCGGCGCGACAAACATAGTACTAATAAATCTAACTAATGTTATAAAGCTGAAGAGTTTGTTTGTTTGATTATTTGAACGCACTAACCTCAAGAAGAACTGGTTCGAATTAAAAAAACTATTTCTGTGTTGGATAGTCCATTTACCGTGGAAGGAATATATAACATAACGCTACAACCAATATGAATTCAGTAGTGATAAGAAATGTTACAAAAACGGTACAAATAATCCAAGGTGATAGGAAGTTCGCTAGGTCTACTAGTCACAAATAAAGAGAGTATTTTATCATTATAAACAGTTCCACTTGCAATATACGATTATGTATTTGTAATGTTTATTATTTGTATTGTTGTTGGTGCTACTTATCACGTGTGGGCTGCGAGTTCTCCGACAGTCATCACCAAACAGTCCCTGGAGAAGACCAGCGCTGGTTGCTCTAGGACTCCAACCTAATATTGGGCAGGGTCTGCTTTCGTTACAGATGTTTGTGTGTTTACTTTTTGCATATTTGATATCGCTGTGTATCTTTTACGGCAGAAAATTTTGTTTCTTTGTTAAAAGTTAGGTACTAAAGGTATTGCTTATTTGTTATGAAATTTCTTGAGCACACCAAGGGCTTGAGAGCGATATGGTTTTCCATCGATGTCGAAGTATTAGTATTTAGTATTAGAGTCGGTATACTAACAACAACATATCTTATATCAAAAAGTACCGCTCTGGTGTAATTGTTGCTTCAATTAAATTAATGATAATGTCAAAGGTATCCCATACATTTGAACACAACAAAGACGGCTCCGTCGGGTCGCCGCGGCGAGTGAGTGCGTCCGGCGCGGTGGCGGCGTGTAATTCGGCCATTAATCGCTCGATTTGACCTCAAACACATGCACGGGCGGGACGCGGCCCCTACTGCCGAGCACACAGACAAACAGTGCTGATGTCATCACACAACGTGCATAATGTGTGTAATGAGCACAATATTACAATGCCATCAGATCAGCCTTTTCACTTCGTGGATATAGTCCACTTCGTGATAGGTTTAACCAAATATTAAGTTATTATAAGCTTCATGTTTCAGGGTTTCCTAGTTGATTGATTGATTGCATTATAATCATTTATGGGCATATACAAATACAAATGGCTTTCTCGGTGACCATATAAATATAGTAATTACATGAAGTGCTGGAATATTCGGCCCTCTTTAGGTACAAGTACAAATATTAAGGTAATTTATATATAACGAAGGCAACAAGTATCGTCAACATATCCAAAATACTAAGTAACAAACCAATCGATGTCCTTCCAATTACGCGTGTTAGCTATGTAAGACGGAGCTATAACTTTTGAAGTCATATTATTATTTCAACACATCAAGGGAAAGGAAAAGAAGCGACGACAGAACGACCGAACGAAAGAAACCTTACGTCTACATGAATAGTTTCATGTGCATCGAGATAAGCTCGCATGGAAGACCCTAAATTACGTTAGGTGGCCACGATCGGGGCACCAGGGCAATTTCAAAATTCTTGACAGCAATGATATATATATTTGATCTACATATATTTAAAAATTAATGATGATTACTTATAAAAAGCTAATTGATTATGTGACTCTCAACTCTTTTCGAAAATAAAGCTGAACAAGGCATATCGTTTAAAGATAGAGCTAGCAACAGGCAGGTAGGCGCGGTGTGGGCGGCTCCACTCGTCAGATGATGAGACCATGCATAGCATTAAACTGTGCGAACATTGTGTGCGTGTGTGTGTGTCCTGTCATGTCAACCTCATTATTTCTCTATTACGAACTGTAACACTAGCGGCTAACTCCAACTATATTACCTCATTTGTATGTGTCTCAACTGTCATTTACTTTTATTTTTCAGTCACTTCTATTTTTATTGACTAGGAATTTTACAATTAAAAATTTTTAACGTATTATTCGTGACAAATGATTTTATAACATTTATGATTATGGCTGTCACTAAACATTGTAACTGACAGGATTTTTGTAGGTACTTTATGTCGTCACAATATATTTTCATAACGTTGACCATTGCCAAGCACTCGAAAACAACTACATAAAACATGCAAATTCATTAAATTTTCAGCAAATCTACATTCCAATATTAGATGTCACCACTGATTATTTTATGAAAAAAATACAAACAAAATAAACATAATTAAAACTTGTCTGATTAACATAACTTAAATCCAAACCGAACCATATAAAGAGAGATTAACGGTCACACAAAACATTCACTCA
Source organism: Carystus phorcus (assembly GCA_018248895.1). Taxonomy (NCBI): domain Eukaryota; kingdom Metazoa; phylum Arthropoda; class Insecta; order Lepidoptera; family Hesperiidae; genus Carystus; species Carystus phorcus. The sequence goes on along the minus strand of DWJN01001859.1, from coordinate 5,457 downwards.
TACATTGTGAAAGCAGAGGGCGCTAGCATCGCCGGAAAGTCAGAACTCAGGATATAAAACGTGTTACATGGCAACATATATTAAGACACATTTTCCCTTTCATTTTTATCTCTACTTATAACACTCATTTCACTTTGTATGAAGAATTGACGACTTGTTCCTAGTTCAACAAACAAATCCGATCTTGCCGATCCGATCTTGATCCGATCAAAATTTGAGTAGCGATAGAAATAGACTTATAATTAGCATCAAACAAAATGATGCTACTAAAAGTCAGACGTGTAATGGCAAATAAAGCATCCGAAATAATGAACGATGATAGCAACACGAAAACGTCACGACATAATGAAACAATATTAGAAAGCGAACGTAAATGTGCTACTGCTACAAGTTCATCAAACGTAATTTCTCCACACTGAACCTGTCTGTTTAGAACAATGGAACAACATAGTATTTGTTACAAACAGCTAAAGAACCGCTCGCACAGTTCACACTCCGATATAAACAAGATGTTAGTGCTAGCCGACTGTGATATATCCGACATTAACGTTATTTAGCTTAAAGTTTTGTACTTTAATAACATTCAATCAGAACACGCCATAAACGAGATCACTGAAATTCTACATTTAAACCTAAACATCCAAATCATTACAACTCTTGTTATAAATGTGTAATTATAAGACTTTATTTCTTAGTAACATAAACTTTAATTACATTTACCGTTCGCACTAATTCAGACAGAATTTTTAAATGTTATTTGCCTTCAAAATCATACCAAGTCCCGGAACACCCTTTGAAACGAGATAATTGCTCCAGAGATATCGTACCAAAAAAAAACCCATAACATCCAACAAACAATGATTTGTTATAAACGTCATTAGGTGGAAAAAAAATGTTTTATAAATAAACAATCATTTAATTCAAGGACGCTCTAGCTAAAGCTGTCATTCACCTTTGATTTGGTGTCGAAAGTGGAAAAAGTTCTCACAATATACATTCCGGTGGTGGGAACGGACACATTGCGTAATCAATTGTTCGTCCACAATGAAAATGCACTTCTCTTGTATACGATATCGAGTAACCTTAATTGTTTATTTTGTTTACCTCCATTTTATACGCTATTACAACCATCACAAGATAACTCATGACGAAGTAAATAATGACATGCAATAATCAGTAATCGCGAATTAAATTGAAGAAAAAATAAACTGGGGCTACCAATTCGATCTTGTTATGTATAATTTTATCGATCCGGTTTTTCATGTTCTCGTTCGACGCAACACAATTGACTTCCAGAGGAACAGCGGTTTTTATGAGACCGCAACTCACATTGCACATCTATTACGAGCGATAGATAATGTCAGTGGCGTGCGGTGATATTGTTACAGAACAATGCAGTATACAACAATGTAGTAACTAGAAGTAGTACAAATGAGACGAACGCGTGCTGTTATGAGTATTTTATAATAAATATAGTTTATCGTATTATAATATTAACATTCCTCTTAAGAAATTAACCGCGCCTCTAGTAAAAGTTACGACAATGACTAAAAATAACAGTACAAAATGTTGATACACTCGTATCGGACACGTTAATGTCAAGTTTCCACGCACCGACAGGAACAACAAATTAAACTGCACATCATGTGTTTGTGAACGACAGAGAATTATAAACAGAGGTGACATCATCGCCGGCTGATACCGCTAGTAATAGATATCTTAATAAATGTAATGTTCTTCTTGAGTAGCATAAAGATTTAAAGTATTTTGCATATAGCTTTCAACTGCAACTAAAGTAAAAATTATGAATTTTGTTAGATCAGCAAATAAAGCAGATTTGCATACCGCAGGAAAATTTCTACTTACATGTAACAAATACAAATTAACATTGTTTTTCCTCTACGCTATACAGGTTTTACAATAAATATGTTGAAATAATTGATTAATATGTATAAACTATCGTTTAGATGTCGATCAGAAGCATTAGATTACATTAGCCCGAGGGAGGTAAGTCCAACAATATTCAAAATAAATAATTGCAATACAAATCTCCTCAATTACGTTTCAATGATCTGAAAGCAACAACAACATACATTATCGTATGTGTGTGACACAACACAAGCGAGTGTAACCTGTCGCCCGCGAGCTGCAAAAAGTACACAGAGATGACATCAGCACTGATAGCGCTAAATAATGCCAAGGGCGATCGCGTCACCACACTTTACGTCCAACACGCTACAGATCGCCAATTCACTTCTACACATTAAAGTAAAGCATTCTTTTACGTATGTTTTCGTGTAGACGACTCTTATTTGAAAAAATATAATATCTTAATTTAGCTTTTAATAACTTATTCACTATATTCTATTAGAAATGAAAGCACATATTCTTGAAATTCTGTATGTTAGAAAAATCCAATTGAAAAAGAACACTTAACAATTTTTTTAAGTTTTATCCCAAAGTTTTAGCCCAAGACAAGCTGTTTGTTGTACAATCACGAGCGATGACTATATTGACAAACTAACTAATAAAATACAATACCATGCTATAGAAAGTAAACAAGCTTTGTTCCAAAATTATGTTATTATCAAACTGTTCCACGGTTATGTATACATTTAGATCAAGTTGTAAATGTTTTATGCTTATATAGTTTTGAAAAACAATTCAATGTCCGTGACTGTAGATCCTGCTAAGCAACGGGCGAAACTACGGCACATGGTTGCCCTGTTAGAGGCCGGTGGGTTTTGTACCGCCCGGTTTAATCCGAACGGTACTCAAGAATATCAGTAGAGCTTTTAAACACTTTGTTTGTAACGATAAGGGACTCTAGTACTTTTTTCGGCCAAAAAATCGTTAGTGATACCTTTGGTATTATTGCTGTCTGAGGAATGTGGTCATAATTACCAACAGCTGGCTGCTCAGCTGCTCGTGTGTCGACTATTTTGATAAAACAAAAACCTCTTACGTTTACAATTTCTTTAAGCTATTTTAACGCCCTTAATAACGTGAAATCTTGTAAATAATTCTGGTAGTATAACTCAATCTAAATAAATTTTAGATTGTTGGACATATTCACTTATTTATCAAACCGTGGTCATCATTCGACGATATACGAGTATGTGATAGCATAACATACCTTCGTGAAGTTCGTGAATCTTATAAAGTAGATTAGATAAGAATCAAACGAAGTAAGTAAGACTTGTGGCGGTTAGTTTTAACCATTCTATGTTGATGTATATTGTATATTGATGGTCAACAAGATTGTTCTACAATATAAAGCTGCACGTAGCGGTTACACTCGTGACGTCGGGTCGATTGCTGACTGCGCTTAACAAACTGCTTCGCGTGGTGCACGGGATTTACGTAAGGACTGCATCGAGGCCATCGACACCATTACAGTGTTCATGTCTGATGAAAAATAATTGAGATAATATTATTTAAACTAATTAACTTTGAGCAACAATTTAACGTTGTTATCGGTTTAGGAAGCCCTATTACTCGGATAATAATATAAGGTTATTTGCAGTGATGTTAATCCTGAACATGTCGTTACCAAGATTATCGGATTAGAAAACATTGTCACATGCGGTCGGAACACCGGAGACAGTGACGTTGATTAGTTCGACCTAATTCCTCACGTCTACTCCTCGTTGACTCACTGCTGAGAAAACGGCAACGCTTTAAATAATTAAGGAATTATGAAACTCATTTTAAAATAAAATTTAAATTATAAATACCAGTGATCGCATAGTATCTGGACACTAACTGACGGATTGCGGTCGTATTTACAAAATATTATTTGTTTTGCCTTCACACATATAAGCGGGTCGATAGTGGTTACAAATAAAAAGTCACCAAGTTTATGACAAAAACAGTAGAAAGATGCACACATTATCTTGGAATCTAATAAGAACTTAAACTACAAAGGAAATTTTATATATTCCTTTAATAACTACAGTTGGCCCCAATTCCTTCAAAATAGAATTATAGATAATTGTCATAAATAATATACAATTGCACTGAACTTACTATATTAAATGCAAACGCCGCAACTCCCACCTTAAAATTACGTAAGTATCTATATCCAAAACCTAAATGACTTCTGTAATAATCAAATTACAATGGAATTAATAGTAGCTTCTTCAATAAAGCACGAAGAGCCTCAAAACAGCACACCATAAATAGGGAAATGTATGACGATACCTAATATATTGAAATAGTTATAAAAAAGTTGTGACAATTTAATATACAGTGGGCATTTGAAACTAAGAGCATTTCCATCTTCAGCGCGAGCCGCGCCGAACATTCCATGCACCGGACATCAGGCATTCATTGGATGTTGTCCAAGTGTCCGATAGCCACTACACATAGAGCAGGATCGAACGGTCCTTTCGAATAAAAGCAACAGAAGAGGGCGACGGCGACACGCACGCGGTCGACGACCGACGCGACGGTGAGCTGCCACGAGCTATTATTGCCATTAGTGGAGCTGCTGACACATGCACGCGAAGGGATACTTATCACAAATCTAGCCTCAACCACGTTCATTGCGAAAGTCTATTGGCATTTGCAGACAACAATGTAGCAATAGCGACGATTAACTAATTTCACAGGCACTATCATTAGGGTAAATACCAGTAGTAATTATTATTACGGGAAGTCATGTCGATATATGATACATGCTCATTACTTATACAAATTTTCACAATGTTACATACGTCTTATACTCTTATTACTTAAACTATCGCAGAATTAGTAATGAGTAAGGAATTCATGTTGTAGTAATCGATGCATCGCAAAATCAAAATTCACTCTTCAATAGGTGTATTGTAATAACCTAATAACATTCTAATGAATGTAATAAATCTTTGTCGATTTAGTGAAATCCAATAGTTTCAATAGAGATCTTGTGATGTGATTTGTCTATATCGTTTCTACAATCTCATCGCATAGATAAGTATTTATGCCAATATTATTAATAACATATTATAAAATATTCATAGATTTAGACCGTAGTTCCAGATTGAATCCTGCACACTCCTACAGAAAGCGAACGGAGGTTAAATAAATGGAATTTTATAATTTGTTTTGGTTCTTATAATTCGTTGATTGTTTTAAAAAATACCTTAACTTTGATGCGAAATCGTTGTTTAAACTGTTTAAACAATACAAGTCCTGGATATTGGTTTATGTTTAAAGAATTTAATTTTATAAATTATATATACAAATCTAAATAAATGAATCCTAAATAACGTGACAACGAAGAAACATGTTTAACATATTTGTCATACTAAACAGTTCATTCGTGAAGGGAACGTGACGTCACAACGGTCCTGTGACAATGTACGAGACGGGAATTACTTTAATAAAGGAAGGGAATTAAACTGGTTGAGACCAACCTTCAAAGCCTCGAGCACAGGCGCAGAGTTGCTAGCCTCTCGGTGTTCTATAGGATAC
>DWJN01001858.1:0-16674 GCA_018248895.1 Carystus phorcus | reverse complement strand
AGGCGAATGTTAAGAATTCCTTGGACTGCGAAACGCACCAATGCATCGATCCTGACTCAACTCCGTGTACAAACTCGTTTATCCACCATATGCCTACAACGCATCCTCTCATACTTTGGCCATACAATACGCAGAGGCGACGAGGACTTGGAGAAACTGGTCGTTGTTGGGAACACAGAAGGCAGAAGCTCGCGCGGCCGTTCACCAACAAGATGGACCGATCAAGTAAAAGACTCGTCGTCCCCTAACTTCTACACAGCCGTACGTGATGCGCTGGACAGAAACCGGTGGAAGCAGATCACCCGCTTCAGACTCCACCCTGATGCTGACCACGATCCTCAGATATGAGGGACCGACCATAGATAGAGAAATTATTCTTCTTAAGGCGCCATCTTCTATCGAGGTCGGCCATCTTTAAAACGACCTATTGATACAGCAGCTCTAAATATGGTGCTTTTATTGTACCAATGGCAAAGTTTTTTCAGCTTGAAGTTTCTTCGATCGGCATTTCTTTTAGCGCATATCTTGGGTAATTTGTTGTAGTATTTGGTATTTACCGCGGTTTTTTAATAAAATCTTTAATGTTATTTAAAAGTATTTTTAAAGTATACTGTTATTGTTACAATAATCGCTTTGTAATGAACTGAATGAATAAATGATGAAAGATGAATGAAATAAATAGCCCAATTCCGAAGTAATACACATTAAGTGTGCAATATTAGGGATAACTCAAAAAATTCTCGTCAGATGTCGCTCAAAATACGGGACTACACGACAAATACCAGCTTTCGAATGTAAAAAGAATCATCCAAATCAGTACCCAGTAAAAAGTTAAAAAGTACCACACATATAATATAGACGAATTAAGACCCTCTTTTTTTAATCGGTTAAAAACAAGTCTAAATTAACTTTTTCTTTTCCTTTTTTTCTTATTCTTTTCCTTTTCCCTTTCCTTTTTCTTTTTCGTTTTCTTTTTTCTTTCCTTTTTTTCTTTTTATGTATTAGCTGTTTAGACAACAGTTTTTATAACATTAAGTTTTGTTTTGTGCTCTTGTGGGGATAAAATGGAATGTTCAGTATTATCGGTAGGAAGATTCGCGGCTTAAAGCCTATCACGCGGCGTAAACATGTTTCGCAGAATGATTTATGAAGATCGTGATATTCACCGTGAAATTTAAACGTGGCTGAGCGTGTCTACGTGTGTACGCTTTTGTAAATCTACCATTTTACATACATTTTTTATTTATTGGTATAAAAAGTATGGCGTAAAACAAATTAATAGATACAACATAATCTTTTTGAATTGTACCATAAATCTAAACTGTCAAATTACATTTTTGTTTGTAACCGATAGCATAGAATGTATACTTAAAACAAAATCTAACGGCTTAGCTCTAAGTGGGATTTTAATAAGTTCGGGTATGTTAATTACAATTGTCAATTATTTAATATACTTTTTTTTTAATAGAATTGTGTTTTTATTCTTATCTTATACATAATAAAAGTGTAACAGATTGCTGTCTGTACACGGCAAATATATTTAATAGGTGCCTCTATGTACGCAAGAGAACCCAAAACAATGGTTTTTATTTTGTGTTTATCTGTATGTCCTTATGTTTGTGCACGCTAATCTCAGAAACGTCTTATCCAATTTTAATACAGTTTTCAGGATTATATTGTGATGAACTTTACTTTAACATTTACAGTTTTTTTTTTCATTTAAATAGGTTAACAAATAAAAAAGTTATATCAATTTATGTCAATCATTCATTGACTATTAGGCGAAACGAAGTTTACGGAGTCAATTAGTAATGAAATAACGCTGTATCAAACGTTGTATAATCATACAACCTAAGTTCCTGTCAATTATTCATACAAGTTCGATCAATAAATATTACTTTTACAGAACCAAAGTGGATTTTTTTCTACCTTCGACAAGTTAGTGCTTGACCCACCCACCTGATGGACGCATTAACTTAGTAAAAGCCTATTCACTCTCCTCTTGAAGACTCCTACATCGTAAGTATCAGGGAACACCGAGGCAGTGATTAACCGATACAAGATTTACCTAACTCTGTTAAGTTGACATGTACAATTACATAAACAAACATATTTTACGTCACTGACGTGGCAACCGTGGTGGTTGGTAGCGCGTGCAACACAACCAACTTGGAGACTCCGAGCGTTCTTCCTCACTGCTTCGAGTATCACCCAATATTCTTTTGATACTAAAATCAGAGCCGTTGCACTTAGAGCTGGACTGGACCGTCGAAGAATCCATAGCACTGACCACACCCGAAATTTAGAGTGAACTAAAATGAGATCTATCATTTGTTACTTTTAAAGTTTTGCAACAATAGAGGGTGGTGCTTTACGAACCACGCCCTACAAGGGTGCGACCCTTGATTCTCTGGAGATGTTATCTGAGGCCGCAATCAGTGAATCACTGAATGAGCCCTTCGCACCAATGAACATGCAAGTGTTATGACGTCTGTTCATTCATACGACCGTCGTTTGAAAGGGAAATGGATACTGTTTGTACTCGCACAAAAGGATGTTATTACTTTAAGGGTATGTGAGAAAATTAATTTGTAACTTGTATCATATTACCGCAACATGTTAAGCGTTTTTGTTTGAACGTAATCCGCCAGGTAATTCAATACGCATTGAAGGGCAAATTAAAATTTGATTGGAAAAGTAATTAGGTTCGGTTTTGTTGTTACAGCGTAGTATTAATACGATTTGTGTTATTATAATAAAAAACGGTTCGGTCTAAATCAGACTTTCTTCATATAATATCACGAAATATATCTCTACGTTTTCGTAAAATAGGTAAATGCATTAAGAAGATTATTCCGGTTATAGAAAATTGCTATCGAGTTTCGATGATAAGAGACCTAGGTAGGAAGGGTCAAAGACCCTTAGGTCTTTTAAGTTTTTCAACCTAAAGAAATTAATGATAGCTAAAAATCTTTTTTATAAACAAGCTTTTAAATGCCCTTAAAAATAAAAGAAACTTTTCCTTTAAACTTTTACTACCAACTTATAACGTCATACTACAATTTATATGATACTAGATGAACCAGCAAACATTGTTTTGCCGTATAAATTATTATTTAAGAAATATTTTTATAAAAATAGAAATGGTTATAGTGTGTTTACCTTAAAAGCTAGATATATGCTATCGCGGACTTTTATTTAGATCTTTAAGAGGGGAACAATTTTGTAATACATGACTTTTGAATAACTTTCACCGTTTATTCAGCGCACGCAGCAAAAGCTCAAAATTTTGCCGATTTCGCAATATTTTTTATTGCTGCTCCTCTCCTATTCATATTATCGTGATGTTCTATAGCCTATAGCCTTCCTCTATTAATGGACTATCCTACGCTGAAAGAATTTTTCAAATCGGTGCAGTATTTCCTGAGATTAGCCCGTTCAAACAATCAAACAAACAAACTCTTCAGCTTTATATATTAGTATAGATATAGATATGATAAGATTATTATTAATTTCAGGATTTATATATTTTGCTATAGATTTTGTACAAAATATCAGAATAACTGTGCCTTAAATAATTGACGAATGAATAATGAACGAACATGAACAATGAAATTATCAATTATATTTATATTTGCACGTCATACAAATTTGGTAAAATTCGCCTTTATTACACGAAATAAATATAGAGAAGTACTAAAAACAGATCATTTCTACCTGAAACACTACGGATAGTAGGTATCTATCTATACCACATTATATTGTTAAACGTTTATCCAATAATGTAAGGAAATTGTTAATTATCATTATCGTGAGGATCTTGTTTATTCTGAAATTGCATTCGTAACGGGTGCTCTTTGAGATTGACCGCAAAGATTAGTTTTTAACATTACAGCTGCTTACAAAACCGTGAGTTTGTTTAGAAAAACACAATACTCCTCTCGTGTACACAGTGACCACTTAAATGCCCATTTGACAATAAATTTCACCATTGTCGAGTTAAGTACTAGAGTATTTAAGTCGGACCGTATTGCAGATCGTCCTCGTTAGTGGCCGTTTTTAATGCAAATAGCGCATAATCTACTGTGATTATTTGCTCATCAATGAAAAAAAAAGCAGACAAATTGAGAACCTCCTCTTTTTTTAAGTCGGTTAAAAAGAGGTAGAGCTTTGTCAAACATAATAAAAACCTGTTATTCGTAGAGCATGGTTCTTTAACTAAAACCGTCTTTAAAAAACTAACAAACCTTTAAAACAAAGATTTTACCTTAACCGCTTCCACAAATGGGTACATCTTTTGTTGCAAGTTATCATGGGTACAATCAAATTAGTCTGCACCTTTTTTGGTATTTGTCAAATAAAACATAATTGTTTAGGTATATCAATCAGACGTAGGTATCTGACAAGAAGGTCATTAAAAACCGTAAAAAATAACGAAATCTTTTATGTTATTGTATGAAGGTTATGAAAGTTCATGACGCTATCTATAAAAAATATTTTGTAAATTTTGTTAGGTATTCGTAACGTTATGCCCGGTTTTTCCCATCTTCTATGTCATCGCTAAATTAAAAAAAACAGACTAAAACGTCAAGAATCTTTGATTGTAAGGTAGTTGCTTAATAATTATACATCAAATTCGGTATTTACTTATGTAAATTACCAATTTCGTTTTACGGGCTCCGAATTTAAAGTACAGGAGTGCGTATATTGACCCTGTAAACGTATAAATATTCAAATACTTATACCTGTTTATAGTTTTTATCAGATTATTTTATCAGTTTAGAGTTTGATGAACCTTTTTTGATATCTAGCAATGTAAACATTAGTATCAAGTACAATGCAACAGTAAAAACAGTTATTTGTGGCCGTGATAAACCGGTACAGCGGCAAAGAACCTCTCACTAACTAATTGCACTCAGTGACCCGCGGGCTGTAGCTACAGGTAGCACGTAACTACAATCAAACATTTTGGTGCATTATTTACTAACAAGATATTGTCTAGTAGTGCGTGAAAACAAGACAAAATAGGAACATGTCTTTGACGAAATATTTCGAACTCAAAGGAGGTGATCGAATGCCGCGAATTGGATTTGGAACTTGGCAAGTAAGAATTATAATAATATAACAATGTACTTACAGCTATAGGATGTAAATATCTATTGGTGTTTTATTAGCAGCGAGGAAGAGGAAAAAATGTGTATTATTATGCCCTACAAAAAAACAGTACCTACATGGTCATGAAGAGTTATTTTGTTTCGGTATTTAAACAAATAGTCAAATATAGTAATAATAGACATATAGTTCATAATAGACTTTATCGCACACAAGAGGTTTTTCCAGATAACTCAAGTTTTAAAAATAAAGTGAGTAATATTGCGACTGATATGCTGTTGTTATACAAGATAATTAAATTTTATAATAATCGGTTTCCCGTTTAATTATAATGTATGTCATAAATGCATGTCTTCAAGTTAGGTGTGAATGGGCTTATTTCATGTTAATGCCCTTTATTACCTAAGAGTACGCCACCATATACTGTCAAGTGGGCTGCAGTCAAGCGTCGAGTTAAACTAAATACCTACTTAGGTTATGTTAGGTTAGTAACTTTAAGTTTTAAAAATGTATTGTATATACTTAGAACTTATGACAAAGAAATACTAAACTTCCGCGCATCCGTGATCATCGTTGATGATTTGAATAATAAATAACATCTTAATATACAAAACAACTATATTTTATATTTATAGTTATTGCAAGAAAATTATTTCAAAAATATGCAACTTTATGTCCACTCTTCTTCGTCACAACTCTACTCGATTCCTCCCGCGAAATAAAAAACAAATATTAAAACCTTATTAAAATAAAAACAACCGTTAACGACTACTATCACCAAAACACATTCTCACGATTCACGTTTACGAGTCAGTACATAGGTGGTAAGTACATTTTTATTCGTGGGAACATGACACGCCAAGACAGTAAAACTGCATAATTGACCAAATTTCATTGTACTTTCGGAATACATTTCTACATATCTACTTCTAAATGTACATAGTTAATGTATTACATCCATTGCCATTGACCCGGACTACCGTCTGACGGACAATCCCGGGTGCATTATCAATCCGGTTAATTATTAATATAAATATAATTATTAATCCACTTTATAGAGTGTGCTTTAGTTTATTTTTTAGCTTACGTTGCTTAATAGTATATTGACATTGGCAGACTAAGGAGACCTGGAATTAGTAGAGAAGGCAGTCTTCAAATCCCAAGATTTCCTAATCACATTCTACAATAGTATTAGACCAGTTTTACCCAAGGCCTCTGACAGACTTAGGCCTCTGGCTTGACCCCGTAGGTAGCTTTGTCTAAGATAAAACCGATTGCACACTAACGGCACATATTTGATTTATTTCATTTACCAGGCGTCGGATGAAGTACTGGAAAAGGCAGTGGATGCGGCCCTAGCGGCAGGCTATCGCCACATTGACTCGGCAAGAGCTTACGAGAACGAGGCCGCACTGGGTCGCGCACTCCGCCGGTGGATCAATGGCGACCCTGCGCGACGAAAGGAATTATTCATCGTCACTAAATTACCGCCAGGAGGTAATACTAATTTTATTAATGAAATGAAAAAACACTTCATTGCACATAACTTACATGTTACAACAGGCGGGCTTGCTGCTAACACAGTATTTTCTTCCAACCAATCGTTGGCGATGAGGAGCTGTAAGGTAGTGCGAGGATTAATTTATTATTGCTTTTGATAGCAACTTATTGTTATACGATTAAGACCCGATAACTACAGTATTCAATGAAAGCTAATAAGTACCTAATAACATGTTAAATTGAAGCGCTCATAACTCGGCAGCTCACGTAGGTCCTTTGCGATCGACAGTTAAGCAACTAAGGACGCGGTCGATACCTGAATGGGTGACTGCTGAACGCTTTCTTGAGCGTTTCCATACTTCGGAGGTCACGTTAAGCCTCGCTTGTTATGGTAAATAGTGGTTGCCAAGCCATGTCGGAATCCTTTAGACGGCTTAACAACTTGCAACGTTAGATTTGGGCACTAACCCCACCACTTATTCTCACTGCAGCGCGGTGAAGTATGCTCTAGAACTCCTCAATGATGTGAAAAGACCCGTGCTCAATAATGGGTTGAAGGCAACATATTCACTTAGTAATTAAACACAACTCCAGGTGTATATTACGGCAATGTTATATTCTGGGTAGCGAACAGCCGAACCACATGAAGGTAAGCGGTCATTGTCGCCAATGGACATTAGCAACAAAAAGGCATCACTATTGCGTTGTCGGCCAAGAAAGAAGAGAGATAAAAAGTACAGGATCTCAAGCTCCCAGCCGGAACACGATGAATAGTTTGGCGGCTGACGCAAGCAAGTAAATGGTAGCTAGTCAGCCGAGCTTCACGGAGGGACATTACCAGTAATAATATTCATGACTTCATAATAGTATTGATACGTAGTTACAGAAAATTGTAACTAAGTATTAATACTATCATATTCTCAAGTCTTAGTGATATTTAATAAAACCAGCTTTCAGCGTAACATGCCCTTAACAGAAGCTTGTATCTATCATCCATTGTTTTCCGCGTATTTCCGGTGCAGACAATTAAGCAATAATTCTAAAACAAAACAACTATCCAAATATGACAAAAAATATTAGATATACAGACTTGACACCAATCCAGAATAATTATTAGTTAAAGATACATGTTTAACTAATGCTACACATGAATGAACAGTTAAAGCAATTTTCTTTGGTTACAAAAAATACATTTTGGATAAATAACAAATTTTAATCAGAAACGTATTTCAGGAAATCGACCGGATTTGGTTGAAGAATACTTCAGTGCTTCCCTGAAAGACTTGGGGCTGGATTACATCGACCTATACTTAATGCACGTGCCTTTCGCTTTCGAACATGTGCCGGGAGATTTGCACCCCATGAACCCCGACGGCACCATGAGATTTGATCTAACTACAGACCTTGTTGGCGTATGGAAGGTAACTAACTAACTTATAAATATAGGGGGCTGGGATAAATTAAAAACGGTAAAAAATGATATGCCCATTATTATTACAATGAAAAAGTTAGAAAAACATTATAGATTATTAAAAGACTGTTAAATTTTTACATCATCTCACTCCCTAGCCCGTTTTCCTACTCTTTTCAATCTAAAACCCATCCAATTCAAACTCTGTGGAATCGCTTTTTTGGTACATAAAACTAACCAGATACAACCTGTCATACACCAACGACTCCACAGATCTATAACACTATATTTTTAACTAAAACTTTTATTATCGGGAGATGCATTAAAATTCCACCAATCTACTTTATCAGTGGTCAGAGGCCGTTTGAATGATGAATTTGAATTTTTTGTTCTCGATCTTGCTGAGCATGTCCTTGTCTTTGTCTGTTCCCCGTGGCACCCACGACACGGGGAACCCTAATGGCTATGAGTTTGCATAAATAAAACTGAAATAGATATAGAACAGTATACTCAAAAACAAATTCCTGACAGTGTTATTGTTAATTTTATGTGTTCGTCATTAATGGGACAAGACGACAAATTCACTAGGTACTAGGAAAAATTTAATCTTAATCTTAAATTGAGATCATTGAAAAAGTCTATAGTGACAGTTTTATAAATATGACAAATTAAGAAGCTTACATAACATTTATGTCAAAATTTATCAGTCTCAAGTAAAAATTGTGGTTGCATTGTATCAAATTATAATAGAAAATTATGAAAAGAATAATTTTAAATAACTAAATTCAGCCAAACAAAATTCGCGCCATGGGTTTATCATTTCCTCAAAATTGCACTCGGATGAAAAAGAACTCTTTAATTTACTCCAAGACTAAAGAAGAAAATGCTATTTATCGATGTTACGAAGTTTATAAAAATTGCAGCTATCCGATATTTGCGCCAAAGACAAAATCGTCGTCCAAGATGCACTTAAAAATAACTTCGCAGTCCCAGACAGGAAGGCCTATAAATGACCCATTTTCTTGGACCAAAGTCTATCGATCTCCAGTTAGCAAGAGACAATCGGAGCATTCAGTAAGTTGCCAACAAACTGCAACTGAAGGTGTAGAATCAAATAATCAAGCGTTCTCATCGAGCCCTGCAATCACGGAGATAAATCAAGAGACTAATGATGTATCCGTTTATCTTAAACCCTCGCAAGTTATAAAACAGACTTCAATAACCTGTGTTCCTGAAAGTGAGAAGCTTACTACGCCTAAAAGGAAGTCAATTTGGTGCAACTTCGTCCCCAATCTTCTCTGCCCTTGCTGCACTGGAGGAGATGACCGCTTGGCAACCTTGATACATTCCTTCGATGAAAGTGTAGAAGATTCATATGAAAATGTCGACTTAAAACCATCTAACACAGAATTTCTAACTTTAAATGCAGAACCATCCATCATGAGTATTATACATCTGCACAGGACCATAAGTAAAAAAAGAAAAAGGCCAAAATTCTACGTCAGGATCGTGCAAGCACTCATACAAAATTCGATAAAAAACTTTACACACATATTATACTGAATATTGAAATAAAAACATTTTGATAGGTATTTGCTACAAAACAAAACAATATGAAATTTTACATTTAATACTTTAATCAAATAAACTTTGAAATGATATTATAAATCTTTGTTCACGTTTTTCCCTAAATATTTAAGTTTACAGTATAATAAAAAGCGATAAAACGCGATTCGTACATGAATTGATCCGTACATACCATCGTTTAATAGTTTTGATGTCATAATATTTTTAAAAGTAACATGTGTAGAGTGCAATGAAAATATCTTCAGATACATTTTGTTTTCATTGTGGAGGGAGACTTATCAAATTAGTAACTGTTAGAGTGTTTTATACCTAGTTCTATAAGGTACTCATTCAACTCATTGTATGTATAAATAATGGCTGTAGTATTACGTGGCTTTGTTTTAGAGTGTTTTATCGATACAGTTAACAGCAAAGTAATAATGTAAATTATATAGAAAACGTTGAATATCTTCAAATGATATGATAACTATAGTTTCACATAAATGTATTGTAAATTTTTCGAGTCCACAATGAAAGTTAAAAAATATATTATGTAATCGAAAATGACCCAGAACCCGATTCCCGTTATGGAATCCCCCTTTCAACTTGTTTTTATGTTCAGTATTGTACATTATAGTATTATCTATTGTAATAAATATCCCAAAATGTATCACGTTTGTTCAAATAAAAAATCCCAGTATACCTGTGCAGTCATATCTCCAGTAGATTTTTATTTTATGAGGTATAAGAAACTTTTTTCTCATGAAGAATGTAACATTCATTATGAAAAAAAAACATGGTAATAAATAATAATTTAAACAACTTACATGGTACTTATAGTAATTTAACGTACAAAACAACGTTTATTCACTTTAGAAAAACAACACAGTTAAAAAATGATGCATAATAATCTTCGTCAACTTCGGTGATTTTAACTGCGATATACCTACTATGTGGGTACACGCTAACGTCGACAATCTTCTATTCTACTACACTTTTATTTTATTTCTACTGTAGATACACAGCAGTCTGTCACGAAGGTGACGTCATTCAATAATGCTTATTTAATTTATTATCTATTCATTTATATGGCTGATGTCATTCAATTCATGTATTTACGTTGGTTGGTCAAGAACTTTCAAAAATGTTTTCTCAGTACAAGGTTATACACGATAATTGCAGGTCACATCATATTGTGAAAAAACTATAAAACTATGAATAAACTTTAATATCCTTGAACATTAAATGAAAAAATTGTATTATACCTTTACAAAACTCATTCAAATGGAATTTAATGCGTTTCAAATTCACGAAGCAAGGTGAAGGTCTCTAAAATGTAACAGTCTATTAAATCGATTGTACGACAATACAAAACGTTACAATTCGTTGCAAAGCACTAAAATGTGAAGAGAAATATTATTTATATCAAGTAAATACTAAATTCAGTGCTACTATTCTAACTTCTAGCTATTACAGGATAGAATCATGAAAACGCAACGCATTTTATGTACCTACTGGACGTTACTGTACGGCAGGTAACCTCATATTATAATATGCAGAGGCAAAGAAAGGTTTATGAAGAAAACTACAAAAATGATTGTGCCTCCTCGAAAACTCCAACAGAATCTAGACCTCGCGATAGATTTGATTTTTGGTGCCAATACAATGTAAAGTCTAATCATAGTTTGGAAATTGTCTCTCTCCTCCTTTCTAGGCCAGTTTCTAGATCATCTTCTATGAAAAGTACTTTCACAGAAACAGAACATGTGCGACGAAAACCTAAACAACAAACCGTTATCCAAATGCTAATAAATAATCTCATACAGAAATTTAGACTTAAAAAATCCAGAAATCTCCGAAGTAGTAAAGAGAATAAAGTACTGGTGTATCATGTCCCACATAAATTAAAACCCTCAATATGGAAAAGCTCAACTCCAAGTAATAATAAAGTGGAAAATGTCGAGAAACCCCTTATAATAAGAGAGCAATCTAATCATGCATCCATAAATTTGCCATCCGTTACCAGGCCGCTAAATAAAATATGTGGACCTGGTGAAATCTTACTTAGAAAAGAATGAATGGATGTAAAACTTTAAATGTTCAATCAGGTGAATGTGATAGCTCTTATTTTATCAATATTACACAACGTTACATTTGTAACCAAATGTCCTTTAAACTCGCAAATGGTCACAAGTAAGGAATTATTCTGTAGGCTTTTAAAGTTAGCATTTCAATTGGTGAAGAATTGCAAAGGTGTGCATGTACTAACCTATTACTGATCCACTACAAAGCACAAATACTCTTTCATTGTTAAAGACGTCTTAATGTATAGGTAACTCGGCCGATTAAGTATCGAGCAATAAAACGCGCAGTGTTATACCACCAAAGAGATTACCGTTTCCAGACATGCTAATACCACCAAATCCTTTCCGGCTAAAATCGTTACAATCATCATTATCACAGCCCTAAACAATTGACTTGGGTGTGCTCGCTGGTTCCAAATAATTATGACGTACGCAAACTTCCTCACAATGTTTTTTCAAAAATAACTCATTCGTGATATTTTATGTGCATAACTTTAGAAATAAAAGGTGTAGGCATTACACCTATTGGTACATAAATTATACATATTCGTATTGTTTCAGAGCATATTAAAACTGAAGGAGTCTGGCAGAGTGCGGCATGTTGGTGTATCTAATTTGAATGAGGAGCAAATAACGCGACTGTCGACCGTGGAGACGCCGGCTTGTCTGCAGATCGAATGCCATGCGCTCTGCCAGCAGACAGCGATGCTGGCGTTTACCAAGCGCCTCGGCATACCCGTCGTAGCATACTCTCCTCTCGGCTCCAAGGCACTGGCCGATTCCTTAGCTGCTAAAACTGGGTAAAAACTGTAATCCATTAATCAACTTGTTTCGTTAAAAGAATAAAGTCTGGTAGAAGAGCAATTGTTTAGAAGTCGACCATACTAGACTTGTAAACAATTGCATATATCAAAATTTGTGGCGCGTGTCGTAAAAACACAATGAACAGTCGACATAATAATATAAATACACGAAGATTTCAGAAAAAATAGTCGGATCTCAATGTAAAACGTTGGCTTACATACAGATCTATCGAAAAGATCAATTCAAAATTAAACTTTTGGTTTAACTGATTCATAAATAAGTGTTATTAAACATTTTTCCATTTTACCATTAAGGCTTTGAAATTCAGTTAGCACATTAGGGTGTACCATTGGTTGTACTGTAGGTATTCCACATTGTGATCCTCAATGAATACTGATTACAATAACTAACTTCTGCTATGATGGTATTTCCATATCTCTCCAGTATCTTCCTTAAGGAATTTCGATAACAGCACCGTCACTCAAGTCCAAAACTATCCTATTTATTAAGTTAGAACCAACTTGAGTGTTATCAGAGATGTTATAATAACGTTATAGCCGTGAGTATCCAAGTTTACTGGACCTGCCGGCGGTGAAGAACATAGCAGCAGCGCACTCCCGCACCCCGGCGCAGGTGCTGCTACGTCACCTGCTGCAGCGCGGCGTCGCGGCCATTCCCAAGAGCACTGATCCCACCAGAATAAAACAGGTACAACTACTCAACACAATAATATAATGTCACGAGACGCCCATTTCGAACTCCTTGTCACTTTTTTGCGAGTGTGCAATATATATTTAATACATTTTTTTCTTGCTTTTATTTATTATTAGTAACTTGTTATTCCATTCTGCGTTGTAAAGTTCACTAAATTCGAGAAAAATTTTATCGCCTTTAAGGTTTTTTACAGCATACTTATTAGGTACGTTTTCAGACGCATAAGTACCTAATACTTAACAAATAAATTCTTTTATTATTCTTTTATTTTTTTATTTATAATTAAGTATATTGATTATATTTCAACAGCAAACCCAAATAATAACTAGACTATGACTGCCATCTTTGTGTCAGAAGATTTACTGACCTCTGAATGTTTGACGTAATAAAATGAAATGTTGACTTATTTAAATTAAATTCTGCAGAATATATCAGTGTGGGACTTTGAGCTGAACGATAAGGAGATGGCTGAATTGGCGGCGCTAGACCGCGGCGAGAACGGCCGTATCTGCGACTTCAGCTTCTTCGCCGGAGTGGAGAAACATCCGGAGTTCCCCTTCAGAAAATAAATGTACACGTACTAAACACAACTAATTCAAATTGGAGTACATTTACCTTGATAATACTTTCGTCTCATAATTATGTGTAACTGTACAATTATATGTAAATCAACTAAATAAAAAATAAACTACGTAAAGGTACAAACAGTAATTTACTTTTTTATTAACTTCCTGTTGATTTATACATAGATTGCCGTCATCGACTTTAATTACGATGTCAAGATAGATGTATGTATGGTAACAGGCATAGTAGATAGAATTAGCATTGCGTTCTAAATTGACTTTATTGTTCACGTTACCTTGAGCTCTAGAAGCAAACCGCAATACTTAGGTTGGCATAGATAATTCTTTTAACAAAGTAGTTACTGGCTGATGGTTAAACCATGTCGAAAAGTAGATGCAGTGTCGAACGATTTAGCGAAACCCAGAAATACTAAAATACTATTTACTGCTTAGATCAAGATGGTTAGGTACATACTTGTCCCATTAATGTTGACACTGCAGCCTCAATGTATATCCAATTTATAAAGCTTATTAAGTTCTCATATGCATAAATGATTTCGGTGAAGATCGTATCGAAGAACCTGTTTTTGGACAGCTCATTAACATCGCCGTTCGTGTAGCTACAGGAGTGATGACCGATCAACAGAGTTTAGAATAAACAGAATATTCCGACCTGAATAAATTTCAATTTCACTACATATTTGAATTTAATTAAATAAACATGACAATTCATCGTTACGATTCAGTAACGAGACAAAGTTCGAACCTTGCGCCCGTTACCTCAACATTCAGTGATCGTGATCAAAACTTCCTGCTATGGCGTATATAATAAGAGGATTTGTGAAAATGTATTATTATCTCAATGATGAAATAGCCGGTAAATTTGTTTATACACAGTGAAATTTAGAGTGTTTTTTCAAGGAATAGGCTCCTAAAAATTCGAATAATCGCTTATAGTAATTGATTATAACGCTTATCTACACTTCACTTCTTTCCACGAAATAATATGGATATAGGTTTCGGAAAAAAATATCTCAGATGACTGAACTGGACTAATTATAAAAACAACGATTAGACTTAACAGCAATCTAGGAATTACAATTATAACAGTTATTATAAGACATACTAGTAGATTTTTACTTAAAAATAGCATGTAAGTTAAAGTAGGTATCTTATATAATTAATATATAAATACGAATAGGTAAGGGTAAGCGTCATTCAATGAAAAAATAGTAAGTATTAAAGTGTATTAATTTTTGTGCAATGAAAATTCAGAACCCCAAAGCCATGCATGCCATGTCCATTATTTTTGGTAAGTGAAGTTATGACAAGCGTCTAATTATTGAACATATGATCTATACTTACGTTATATAACCAATACGAATGTAAATTCGTCATTTAATAATTTAATTTTTGCAAAATAATACTTTGTTTATATTTTATTTTAAAATTTAAATCCGGAGTAACTTTGTTCAATGCCCACAGCTACCCGTCTATAATTCTTGAATTAACAGTATTGAAAAATAACCCTTATCATCTACTCCTTTTATACAATGAATAGTTTCCCAGATATAAAAAAAACTTTTAAACTGTAATGAAACCATTAATTTTTTTTAATAAATTAAAATTAAGTAGGTATTGATATGATGTACCTACTTATTATTAAATATTAATAAATTGTGATTTGTCAGGATAATGACACTCAAGACTACAACGTCTTGATTGAATTGCCGCAAATGAATAGTATACAGGTAAAAACTACGTGGGCTTACCTACTCTGGTGAAAAGGAAACTATTAAACTCCTGTTAAAAAGTTTTCTTTATTCAAAATTTAGGTATCTAGTACAAAGCTCGGTAGAATTATTAAATGCCAGCACTATTTAGATTTTCCTAATAAAATCTAAATATAATGTAAGGAAATGTAGCAAAATCACATAGCTATAACAAAAATAACCAACATGGAGTTGTTCCAACATTACTGATTTTTAAACCAAAACTATAGAAAAAGCAAAAAATATGCATTTATATATTCTTGAAAAATGAAATAACCGCTTTGAACAAAAGAAAAAACCTACATCAATCAATTAAATACTCCGTATTAAATATTCCGTTTTCGAAGTCATATGCATCAAATAAATGCGCGTTATTATGGATAAGTCAAAAACTAGCTACTCGTCGTATATCGCCTACATTTAAATGGAACATGACAAACACCAGCTTTCGAATAATAAAGACTCATCCAAATCGGTACAACCCGTAAAAAGTTATTAACACAGAAAAAATACAGACTAATTGAGAACTCCTTTGTTTGAAGTCGGTTAAAAAATAATCATTTTGGATTTAGAATATTCAGCAAGAATTCTATGTTTTAATTATACCTGTTTACGTAAAATATTGGAGTTTGTTTTTAGATCCCACAACACAAGACTGGCCGCTTATGAGAACCCCGTGGCCAGGGCTACTTATACTGTCGTTGTACTTGCTAGCAGTGTTCCAGTGGTTGCCAAAATACATGAATCCGCGTCCCGCTTACGATCTAAGGAGGCTGATTGCGGGTTACAACATCATTCAAATATTATGCTGCGGCTATGTCGTGTATTACGTAAGTTTCATAAGTACGCTTGAGGTATAAGAATACGAATACACATTCAATGACACGAGAAACATATATTAAACAAAGGAAATTACGGAAAAATAAATTTGGTAAAACTTTTTTTTACATAACTTAATGCTTGACCACAATCTCACCTGATTTTAAGTGGTGACGTGGTATTAGGTAGTAAAGCGCATAATATTCACTCTCGACTTGAAGGTATCGACATTGTAATTGGATGGAAAAACTGAAGTAAACTTGATGATAGTGTATTCAAATGTGAAATATCTTGGTGATTACATAGATTGTACAGAGTACCTATGCGAC
>DWJN01001857.1:0-16675 GCA_018248895.1 Carystus phorcus | reverse complement strand
AAGTTACTCAAAAATCATGTATTACAAAATTGTTCCCCTCTAAAAGATCTAAATAAAAGTCCGCGATAGCACATGTCCAGCTAACTTTTAAGGTCAACACACTATAACCATTTTTATGGTTATAAAAATAATTTATATGGCAAAATAACGTTTGGTGATTCATCTAGTATTGAATAAACTGATCGAAATGTAACAACCGTGTTTCTATGCGGATACGACTTATAAATTTAATATAGCAACGTATAAAGCATATTTAACCATGATCACAAACAATATAGGCAGAATCACAAATTAAATTTTCCGCATTAAGTGGCAGTAATTCATTCAAATTATATGAATATACGTTAAAATTAAATAGGTCAAAGTTTGCTATATATAATTGGCGGAATATTACATTAAATATAAGCAGATGGGGTTTAGCAAAACGGTATTCAAAATCCAATTATGAAGTTATTCTCCAGTTGATGTTAAATTATAACGCAAATTCAGTTAAACTAAATCGTTACGTCATTCATTAGACTCGACACAAAAGCAGATTCATCAACTTCGTGCATAATATATAATTATGGCAAATGTTAAAATAATTTAAAACGTAACACTACACAATCATAGCCTCGTACTAAATTTGGGTACCAGGGAGATATAAACACAAGGATATAGACACACATCCAAATGAAGAACGAGATGGTGGCAGTTGTGCCTCTCATTCTATTACTACGAGTATTATTAAATTTACTATAGACCTGTCAGCGGTCGAAATTCGTCCGTAATACATGTGTTACTTTACATTGAAAATATAAACGTAAACAATTAATGTGCCATATGTTTATTACGCTTGTATGTACATATGTCAAATGAATGATAATGTGTGTAATGTTTATTTTTACTAATTTCATATGTTTTTACTGCATATTATAAAAAAATATTAGCGTTCTGCACTTTTTCTACATATAAACTATAAATGCGCCAAATTTTGTATTCCTCCGTCCGCGCAATTTTCGTAAAAAGGGGTCCAAAGGTTTTTCTTCACGTATTAATATATAGATTCACCTTAAAGACCGTCGAACTAGCTACCATCCTTTTGCTAAATAAGATTTAAAAAAAAAATCTTTTTGCTAACGTTAGCCGCTACGATTCGACATATTCTGACTTGGAAGCTTGAGAGCCAGTTCTTTCCTGACTTTCTTCTGTCTTTCTTGGCCTATAATATAGCAATGACGCTATTAGTCTTACTGGAGTCAACAACTTACAATCAGATGACGCATCTGCTCGTTAAACGGCAAGTTACACAAACAAAAATATGCTAGTATGTAGGAATAATTGTAGACCAATCTATAATCATTCTAATAAACGTTATGGAGATCGGTGAACAAACAGTCAAGTGACACTACTTGGTACTATCAGTGTCAAGTGTCAGTTTACGCGAAAATGGAGATAAGATAGAGGATGTATTGTCTGCTCGCCGTCAAAGGACACTTCCTGCGAAGACGTTGGACTGAACAGTCCATTAATAGTTCTGTGTAGCGTAAAATATGCCCTTTGTACGACTTTTTTTAAGCAAATAAATAATATAAATTCTACGATATCCTTGCGCGCTCTGCTTTTGCTGCGAAAAGCACATTACCAGTTTCCGCTTATTTGCTTTTATTGACATGTAAAACCAGTGGAAATTGATATCTTAATTATTTTGAATATACTCTTCGCCCTTAAACTTGTTAGTAACTAAATAGTAGTACCGGCGATTACTGTCGCCGGTCTAGTTAAATACCAACAAAATAAATAACTACTTGCTAATGTAACAGATTTTGTTCTATAATGCGTTTTATAAGTATTACAAATAAGTGTTATAAGTATAAGGATGTGAGAATATTTTCCTCAAACGGCATTAGCCAAAACAAAGATCGTCATCTGTTAGTTGTTAATTGCTTTCCCAAGCAAGATAACAGATGTTGACATATTGTACTAATTAAGTAAATTACACTGCCATCTGTTAGAAACTTACTGAAATTATAAATTGCTACGCTTTATTCGAAAATTTAATTCAACTAAGATAAAAACTATTCTACTCTATATATTATCAATTAAGTTGGTCAAAACTGTAAATAGCCTGCAAATTTTATTAAGATCGGTTTCATAGTTTCCAAGTTCATTGCGGACAAACATCGTGTCACGTGAAATATATATAATAGTTGGATGTTAGTCGTGGCTTACATTTCTCGTGACACGACAACTTGGTCTCCTTGTAACTTCACGTTGCTTATGCAGACCCGAGTTAAGCTAGAACTAATTACACTACTTAAACATGCATGTTTTAAGTGGTTTAATGTGGGGCCGAATAATTACACTTCATTTTATTCACGACATGCAACCGCACTCGCTTCACTTCAAAAACGTTTTAGTAGTCTTAAAAAAAAATGTTTGCTGTTTCTCATCTGAATTATACAGATGTGATAAAATTATCATAATAAGACACCAGTCTAACGTTTCTTAAACAAAAAAAAAGCAAAAAATAAGCTGCTTTATCATGAATTATATTATGTAAATATAGAAGTACTTAAAGATAATTCCGTCACGATTCCATAAGGAAAACTATAGGTGAATTATGGACATGTTTAAAGTTGTGCATTGACAAAAAATATTTCGTGAAATAATGAACTAGCCAACATGAAGTTTATTTCTATAACTTATATAAATAAATAATCACTTTTTACTCTATACTAGAGCAGAGAACATTTTATAAGCATTTAAAGGAAAATAAACTACTGTCAATAAATAAGTTTACGTTCAGTATCTTAAAATATTTTCACAAACAACAGAGAATGTAATCTGAATCTTAAAGGTTCCATTACGAAACTTGTAATGATACTTTGTATTGAAAAGTAACGAAAACTCTCTACAACAATGATTTCAAATATCCTCCACTGAAAACTCAAAATACAAAAGTAGTAACTTAGAGATAAATTAAATAGTTGGAAAATATTAGCATAATGTTGTAAACAGTAAAAGTATAATAATTCATATAGTATCATCTGATATCACACATGCCAATATTTTTCCTAATATTTCTGTAAATTTCTGACAATTTATATTTAAAGTGAGTAAATAAGTAAGTAAGTTATCTTTATTGCATCATGCTTCGTTACTGTAAGGTCTTAAGATTATCTACAGTCTGGGTATGAAACTCTGCTAGGGCGTCACAATGTCATAAATATATTTTTTACACATATTAAAGTTTTTAATACGAAAGTGTAGTCAGTTCATCATTTCGTAGATTTGAATCACGTAGGTGTATAAAACATGTAATATTAATTCAACAATCTTGTCTATTTCTCATATGTATGTCATATATCACCCTGCCTCAGAGCCCTCATGACATACTTTACGACTTTATTGCGTTAAAAAGCTTTGGGCGAAGTTAAATTGATTTTATTTGTTGACGTGTTTTTATATTTTTAAGTAAACGAATAATTCCTGTAACAATTTTGATGTTTTTGTGAAATATTGACCAAAAACAACCAATAAATTAGTACTTTGTTGATGTTTTAAGTCAACGCGACTCGTCCATATTTGTGACAAAAGGCTCTAAAGAATACGTTTTTCGACAAGAATGAAGCGTAAAACACACTTATTAGATCAATTTCACTGTGTAAACGAGTAGGTTCCCATTTGAAATGAATTAAAATAAAACTTTATTACATGTACAACTGAAACATTACGCAAAAAATAATATGGCTATTATAGTAACAAGGGCTCACGAATAAGTACCTAAACTAGCCCAATTATTATAGTGCTTAGGGTCATTGATTGCTTCAGTACTAAAGAAAACCAACGGAACTCTCCACAATAATACTTAACCAATTTGTTCTGATTCGAAGCGATTCGTTTCGCGGCAGCTAATCGGATTATTCGAAAACAAACTGGAAGCAATCAGCCGACGCGGGAATCGGTCCTATTATGTATGCAACGCAACAAGTCGGCAAAACATTCGAGTTTAGACGCAAAATGTAATTGGAAGTAACTTTGAATATGTACCGACACACGGAACATTATTTCGTTATCATAACTGGCTTAGGAACATCGTAATAAGCTGAATGTATCTAAAAAATTAAATAAGGAAAGGGTCGATTAGTGAGAAAAGTCATACTAAAATACTGATGGGATTTAACTGTTGTGGCCAGCGCCAAAAAAGTATTAATCAAATTTACCAATGGTCAGTAACGATCTAACGAGGTAGATCTCGCAAAGTTGGTAGACGTACAATGTATATTCAACAAAGTCATAGCAAAATAATTGAATTAAAGATCAAAGGTAGCATTACAAACAGAGAGCGGGACTTTACTTAATAGCTTCTAAACTTCACCACACAGGCAATTTCCGCCTAAAGGTATAGTTCTAACAAGCGGCAATGTGTTTGTGTGCTGAAGCGAGCAATCAACACCATACGAGCAGAACAAGCTCGCAAGGAGCGTCAATGTTTACGTTTCACGCACACTCTCGACTGAATACACGAGAATACGATCGTGTATTCAACGTTACAAAAAGTGTTATTATACCTTACAATGAGGCATAAAGAGAGACTCGTTTTACTTTCGAACTCTCCAAAACAATAATACTTTTCAAACTCGATCTGCATCGAGAATGAAGCAGTTATATAGGTCAGTTTACCTACTATACAAGAAGCGCATACAATGTAGTAGGAGAAATGGGAAAGTGATATTTTTTTTTAATTCAAAAAAATTATGTTTTTTATATACATTGCATGCGATAAAGAGCAAAGTAGAAAGTGTAAAAATATAAAAAGTTGGAATATATAACTAGAGCAATACAAATTAAGTACAATAATTCAAAGCAAAATTAGAGAAACATTAAATTGCACCGTTATATAAAAATTAGGACAGATAACTTAAACAAAAAAGAACATATTCGCACGGTAAACTTCTGTCAGTATAACAAAAGTTACCAAGTGACCCACACTCAGAACCAACAGAATCCTCGCCAAAGAACAACGGAAAACTGACTATGTACACAACGAAAGCGTAGTAATCCTAGAATAAATATTTATTCGTCACATAAACGTTTGGCCCATTCGGGACTCGAATCCGTTCGAGTGCCAAAACTGTAAGAATATATCGCCGTCTACATTCCGGATATTTCTTTATCACCCTATATATGTTTACGACATAACACACCAACAATTGTATTGTAAAAAAAAATTAAAAGAAAAGTAAATAATCATTCTTTGTAGAAAACGTACGATCCATTTATTCATTCGCAATGCTTGATTTGTTTCACTCCTATCTTTTAAGCCACGGTACTGCAAAAATATTAATTACAATGCCGCTTTTGATTAACACGACAAAAGATATGGATTACGTTTGTTGAAACGCAAAAAAAGGTTACGTCAAAAGAACGAGGGTAGAATCAGTTACAATGCGATAGCAAAAATACATCCGAATTTTTGATTACTTTTCACATGGAAGCCACAAAATTTGTTGATGTCGGAAATATTCAATATGCCTTAACTAAAATGACTTTAGAACAAACGATTTATCTGATGTAAGTTAACGACGAAGATGAATGATAAGTTGCTGATGAGGAAAAACCAGGGGACCCGTAAACTAAATGACGGTTATGTTATTACATAATATACTACATCTTATTAGATGAAGACAAAATAATAACCCTAATTGTCACTACAATATGCTATGCCTCATAAATTTTAATTCACTACCCAAAAGTACGTAATGAATGACAATAGCGGTAAAAGGCAATGAAATGAAAATTATCGGCGATTAAATTTTAGACATACTCGTAATAAATTAAAGAATATAGATAATGTCAAATAGGTGACGGAAATTTGTACAAATTTACCAACTTGACACAAAGAACATCGTTTCGTAAAAAATAAAACACGTTCATTTGGTTCTTACACGGCGTATTATATACATTGTCTTTATTTATCTACACATTCATAAAGTAAGAATTGAAAACTGTTCCGATTTTTGTGTAATAGGCGTGGGTGAATACGTCACATCTTCCCTGGGCAATTCTGATAGGTCCTTTAATAATGCGACCAACTTTTCCGTTTTTTTACTCTCCTAAAACAATAAAAATCTTAAACTGAACATACCAAAATATAGAAACTATAATGCAATACCTTTAAGGTTCAAGATAATTAACTTGCGCCCTAAATACGCGGGTAATTGGACAAACAAGAATGAAATGAATTGAACTTGTATACTAATGTTGCTAACATACGAATACAACTCAGCTGGGTTCATTGTCATAGAAGGAATATGATTTAGAAATGCTCTTGAAGTTTCTATAAACCATAATATCATAATGTACTTTGTTTTTGATCTTCAGTTCATCCGATAGTTTATTATACAAAGTACTTACCAAGTGAATAGTTTGTAAATTAAACTATAATATTTTGCATCAAAATCGGTTTAACCAGAATTATATCCGTAACTCTTGCGTTATTCTATTCGCATAAAGCAGACCTTTCACATAAGTTTATTAATACAAGCTAAAATCTAGTGTAAATAACAAACCATTGTTTCTGTGTAAATGTAATTTTTAATAACTGCTTGTTCTGTCTGTTCCGTGTTAATTACAGTTTAACAGTAAGATTGTGATAATTTATGTGTTCTGCTAATTACTCCAGATTGTTATAGTGTTGCAAGTGTTATTATTTGCCCTTATTAACCTCATATATTTCTAGATATTGCTCGTAAGTGCATGGCGAGTTGGCCTATTAATAAATTGACAAGGTCATTACATCGACAAATTAATGGAATACTAAGATTCACGAGATCACAATACTTGTTTTATAGTTTAGTGGAATCGCCGAACACTTAATTAAATCGTGGAGAATGATGACCTATAGTATCATATCTATGATCACGATACATATTCGGATTTGATTTATATTGATTAAATTTTTTGGTTTATTATGGACTTAGAGTGAAAGAAAATACGAATGTACAAGAAATAAGTTATAAAAACAAATTACGAAATCTTTAGACGAATAAAATTTAGGTTTAATTTTAAATAATGTGAGCTTACAACCGAAGATAAAAAGTCCGACAAAAAAAAACTATATTTACTTTAAAACATCCTGAACTATATGAAACAGAATACAAATTACCAAATTAAAATACGCAAGATCACAAACCGCAGTATTAAACAAGATGGAAGATAGGAAATTTCAAGGCGAATATACCGCCTCTAGGGCCTGCCAACCGAATTGAATGAAGCCATTCAAATATATCCAAGATAAGACATTATTAAGGTTACGTTTAATCAAGATAATGCTCCTTAAGAAATTTACATAGACTTACCTGATTGGTGGGCTGATCCCAAGAAGTAACGCTAGTCTGCAAAAAACAGAAAACATTTTTTCAGTTAATTTCGGTAAAATATTAAAGAATCTCTAAGGAATAAGTCTTTATAACACTCAGATCAAAGCGAGAAGTTTATCTAAGAATACATTACAATGCCGTAAACAAGCCTGTTAAACATCAAAGGCAATAATGTTTAATAAATTGAACTTTCAATGATTAACAGTATGAGAAGAATATGAAATAATAATAAGTTATGGAGAACATTAAACGTATTTACGTTTCGTGTAAATTTATTGATGTGTATTTTCGATAACGTAATTTCTGTTTTTCTGTAGATGGTGTATTTATTAATAAATTCTATAATTATTGTTAGCTAGAGTTTATATTTAGTTTTCCATATTTCTGACAAGTGGCTGAAAGGACTCTGCTAATATATTACAAACTAATGCCAAAATGTATACCAAAATTGTTGTTCATTGGATTTAATTTAATTTAATTTTTTGTTGTAATTATCGACTAAGATTTATTTATTATTAGAGAAGATTATTTGGATTATGACTGTTTCTGTGATGTCTTTAGTTTAATTTTGTTATTTTGATTTAATTTAATTTAGTATTTTTGTTTTGACATGTATCTTAGTTAATGTAATAGGAGTTGATGTTCGTTCTAGCTGTCTATAAACAATAAATAAATAAATAAATAAATAAAATACAGAAATTACTTGGATTTGTGGTAGTTAAATAACATCAATTAGCGTTGTAGATGCCTTCGAAGAGGACGTCCTGATTATAAGCTTAATGAAATCCTCAAACGACCACAAAACCTTTGGCAAAAACTTTTGTATGCTAAAAAAAGAATAAAGAGTTTAAAAAATGCAGATAGATTCGAGAACTCTTTTAAGTCGTATGAATCACAAGATTCGGTCTGGTTTTAATTTTCACCATTTGCTAGTCAAGGACACTCAGTCCCCATTCAATAGCACAAACCTGCGTGTATTCTATTCAATTGAATGTATTCTTTATGAAAATATTATTCTAATTTGTTATAGGCTTATGACATAAGAACACTTGGCGTAAGCTTTAAATTGACAGTATGGTAATTTGAGTTAATTCTTAGGAAATTTTACATTGATACATCTACCCAGAACGAGCTCCTAGTTTTACTAAGTCTTAATTTCGGTAAAAATAAATCAAACAACGCCGCTATGACGATTATAGTTAATATTATTAAAAAATATATTGACCTTGATTTTAATATCAAAATACTATACTGCACGCTATTGCATTGTGTCCACATTATAGAAAGTCATCACAGTTTAAGTACGAGTAACTACATCACTTCCATGTAATAAGCGTTGCATGAGACTTTATCCATCTAATTCCATTCCAACCAAACACTTTTATCCAACAAAAGCAAACGATCTGGCAAATAGTTAGGCGGAACCAAATACTATATATAGAAAACGTAACAAGTTTACAGAACAATTTATGAATGAATGACCACTCAAACTAGTAAAGTAATAGATAGAGGTAAATATTCGTGCGGAGTGGATGGATTTAAAAATATTTTATTTCATAGCGACAACACAATATAGTATCGTAATTAAACTTATTCTTTGGTACAACTACTTAATTACAGCAATGTTAAAACAAATAGCTAGCGAAAAGAGCTTCGATGTTCATCATGTTTTATTTCAAAACATCACGGAGCAGACAACGGATCATTAAAACCACAATTACTTTATAGTACGTAATTAAAAAGAGAACTAGCTTTTGATATAATAAGTACTTGTATAATGTGTAATTAACTATTCTTAACAATATTATTTGAGATTGAAAGACCTTACCTGATTGAAAGGCTACAACAAAAATTTTAGTTCAATATAAACAGAATGAAATGTGGTTCAAATAATTATATTTTAACACTTAAACAATAAACGTAATACCCACTCGCTTGCTATTTAGACGCCTACAAAATAAGATTAAAAGAAAGGTCACGGAAGCCGAAGTAACAAAACTAAAAATCGCAATATAAAATTAGATAATAATATAAAACGTCCAAGTGCTTTAAACAGTTATCAAACACTGAATGTCTATATACAAAAATAACTATACTATATTTATTATACTAGATGAAATGGTTACAAAGTACTTGAAACGTGACAAAGTTGTAATTCGGTTGCAGAACAACCACTAACTTATCTCAGGTAAGTATTAATAAATTCGGACGTAGTGAAGCATATAATACCTTACATACCCTAACAAAGGATGAAGACGTGATGTGGCTAGAACCTACACGTAAATAAGTCATCAATCTCAGGTGTAGCACTTATTAATGACAGTATTTTTATGTTTAACCTTTTTTATGTCAATAACCCATAAACGAATAGATAAGACAGCTAACAGTGATGATCATGGATTCTAACAAAAAAAGGATCACTGTCAAGTTGTTGAGACCAATCGAGTCGCCGAATTAACAAGCCCTAACAAGAAGACTTAACCGTAACAACGGTAATGTCAGGAGGCTATAGTTTCCTTTTTGCGTTATATGAAACCAGCTTAGTAATTTGATAGTATTTTAATTAATTCAATAGTTTTCAGTTAATATAAAAGCGCACTTATAAAATAGCACAAATCTACTCATTCAAAGGAATCGCTACCCTCACCAAAATCTATGGAAATAGTAAGTCGTAAAATATGTAGAATACCAAGCTCCCTTCTTGGATATCTGCCAGAGATGTCATGATACAGCATTTAGGACGCGGTTGTAGCCGTAACCTTGTTCGAAAAATATTTCTGTAATCGTTGTAGCTACATTTGGTTCTATGAATGAGATTACAATTTTAACGGTGATGCCGATCCCACGCCTACCTTTTTATAAATTATTAATCAATGGTTTTGTTTACGAATAGACGTAACGTAAACGCGATCACTGGGATGTTACCGACAAAAAACCCGTTGAGGAATCGCATTATTTCCGACACTGGCAGAAGCATGTAGAAAAACATTTACAGATATCATTTATTAGATATTGGTAGATAATAATTAGAAACAATTCGGCATGATAAATGCTATAATTGTTTACAAGCTAATCGAGATTTTGAAGATTCAAGACACCAGAATTTGAATAACAGAATTTGGGAAAATAGCAATCATTTTAATATTTACTGGTACAACAGGTCCCATCTTGTTTGCTTTAATAGCCTACATTGTTGTGTAAAAGTTATTTACAACTCGAATTCCTCGAGTTATTGAGATACTTGTTCTTAGTTCACAATATCGCACTGAATAAATAATTGAGACTTAAACTAAAATAAGAGCGTTTTACAAAATAAAAACACACCTATCCTTGTTTGTTCCTTTATCTTCTTCATTGGACTAATTGTCAAATGTCTAAACATTTAAAAATACAACAAATAACTTATTAAAAATACTTCACGTGATAAGTCCGTATAAGAGTTTGTTTAAACTCTTTAAACTAGAACTTAGATTACTTTAAATTTACATGACAATTTTAGGTGGTTTTAAACCAATAAATATCGTGGATTCTACAAACCAAGGGATTAGATTTTTTCATGTAAACAAATTCCAGAATGAAATTAAATTACTAACGAACTCAACTTCCAATACACGTAGAGATTCTACAAATTCTGATTCTAGTAACAGATCTCAAACATTTGATTATATTGGTTCGGGTCAGGTATCCTTTCCTAAATTCACGATCAAATCGTATTCTTGTTTAGGTCAAGGTTTTACCTACTCCTTTCGGTGCGGTAAGAATCCTGCATACATTATTACTTAACGGTAAAACATTTACATAACCTCACAATTTACAATGTTTTGTTTCCATCTGTTTTTGTTCGTATAATTTGGACCTTATTAGGTATACCATAATTTTCATGCAAATAACACATTTGAAAGAAAAAAATATAATGTATCTTTGATATAAGATGATGATAAATCTTTGATATAATCTTTGATATATAATGTATCTTTGATATAATATAAATTACGTAATAATTGCCGTAGTAGATTAAAATGTCATGATATAATATGTATCGTATCAAGGGAAATACTTTCTTGATAGCACAAAGATGGTAATACTTAGATGGTCAATACTTAGGTGTAAGGTAATAATACAATATTACTAAAATTAAGCGACTTTACTGAGAAGAAATCTTCATTGCAAATTTTAACTAATATATTAGATGTGTATATTTTATAAGACATGAAGATAAAAGAGAATACCGAATCAAAATCCCGTCAGATCAACCTTAAAACTAATATATTTTATAGCTAACCTGCGAAAAATTGAATTTAAGTCAATCAGTGCAATGACAGAAATTTTGATAATGATATAAAATATTTTAGTTGTAATATTAGCCATAATTTCTACTGAAACTCCGTTTTATAACTATTGGTAACTTTAACCTTACCTTCAGGCTACTGTACTATCTACTCTGATTTAGGTAATATATGGTCAAGCTCGTTGGTACCAATTGTAGTTATAATACTTATTAAGTAAAATGCATTGTTAACTTTTTACCTCCTTGAAATTTTTCTGTTTCAATCATTTATAACTTATATAACAAAAGTAGATAAACGACACAAGAACAAGCAAGATCGATCCACGTTAGAACATTTGATAATTAATCCAAGTACGACATCTTGAAAGGAAGTTTTAAAAGTTGTGCCATCGCCAAAGAATTTATTACTTAGGTAATGGCTTCGGTAATTCTACAAGCAATTGGAATTTTCTGTGTCCCGACTAACTCAGACTTGTAGTTGAAGTTATGGCAGTAAAGAAAGACACTTCAGTTAGTTGGCCTTTGCCAATTCATCTTTACGAATTCATATCATCTAAATATATCGCAAAATAGACGTAGCAGCTCCAAAACATATATTTTTGAAAAATAATAACGGACTGTAATTTACCGGTTTTAAGTAATAACGAATATAAAACTATTTCTATCCAGGACTGTAGCCAATTAAATAAACCTAAAAGATTTCGCAGAAATCTAATGCAATGTAAATAAAAGAAATATGTCAAATGTAATAAATACTTTTACATCAAAGACGAAGTTTAATATCGAAATTCAAGCCATTACACAATTCACATTTTTTGTTTAATTGAAATCAATTTACGCACGATTTCACGAGGAAGTTAAATATTAATTGCAGCAAGTTTAAATCTGATCCCCATTTAAATATGGATAGCTTGTGTATCGTAACATTTTCGTATGCAAGTCATGTCACTTTGTACCTTCAACCTTTATTTTATATCGGTATTGCAGATTTATTTTTCATTACCCGTTTCCCTTGCACATTAATTTCCGTGGTGGGAATTCATCAATAAAATGCCAATTTATAAATATCAACCTCGGAAATGGAAATAACGGCAGCCCAATATGCAGCCTATTACGGGTCAAATAGTCATAAGTACCGTGATTTGTAAATGCATTGATCTAAAGATTTACACACTTCATATCATATGTCTGATTACTATATAAGTATTTCAGTATTCAGTATTTACTGCAACATATGGTACAGGAGTTGTTACGCATACAATAATATTATTATAACAGAACACATATGACCCTGATAGGGTGTAGCAATTTAATGTGAATGTACCGATTTATTTTAAATATGTTTGCTATTTTGGTTCAGATAGATATTAGTTCAGGTTCATTTTCTGTATAGTGTGCAGTAAACAAATATGAGGCGAAATAGTGCACAAATATATTCGTAACTAACTTAGGTCAAAGCATACATACACTAAATCTAAAGAGCTCAAGATCAATTTCAAAACGAAAAATGTTTGAATTATTTTTTCATTTTAATGGGTTTTTTCTACAAAACTGTTCATCTTCTTTTTAAGTAACATTTTTTCCATTTTATAAAATTAAAAGCACAGCTTATTTAAAAACTGTTTCGCATCGCTGAATATTAATTATTATCATCTTGACTCGCGTACCTTCTCATTTGAAAAAGGCCATTGTACTAGCACCAGAGGACACAATACAATATCTACGATTCTGCTGTTTTCATAAAATTGCAAACCAGAATTAATAAACCCTTTTTCTTGTGTCTCACGGCATAACGATTCATCCAGTGTCCAAAGGAAAATAAACAAGTTGATTTTCGTTCCAAGGTTGGGACCCCGGAGCAATTTCTGTTCCGACACAGCTTATGTCTGAAACAGGCAAGGTTATAATGCTGTATCGTCCTGAACACGTTTCAGAATCACGATTGTGAGCTTGTTTCCAATTTATTTTTAACGATCCCAACTCATTAGTGAGAATGCTACATTGTTGCACAGTATTGTGTTGGAAGTGACTTCACAAAGCTCCTGTCGTCGTTGTTAGAACGTGCTGAGCAATACAATATGTAAGACTAATGAGAACTTAGTAAATAGATATGCTTAACACATAAAAAAGTTCCTTGGAAATGTTCTCGTTCAAACTGTTGGGTGCACGAAATTTGGATATCATCGTAATATTGCAATATCTTCGTTTTGTGTGAAACTGTACTGTTTGCTGTTGTTGAAGATATGTCATGGACACAGTCTTTGAAAATATGAGATAAATCAAGTTTTAGCAATGTCGCAACCACTGTCGCAAGCAAAATACATTACATATAACATAAGACAACCAACATACTTAGTTTTTAACGCAAAAGGAATGAAACGTGACAAATTCACATTACTAAAAGTAAAACAAGTTCCACCTCAAACAACAATAATCTTATAGACTGTAATGCAGTTAAAAATTAACTGTACGCAAGTTATAAATAAAAGTTTTAAAGCGATATCAATAAAAGTATTAAATATAGAAATCTGAGCAATAAATTTTGGTAAATGTTCGTCAATGGAAACAGATTAAAATACAAATGATAAAATTTTTAAAGAGTACGTGAATTCATGATAATAAAAATAATTTAAAAATCAATACCATAAGACCTGAATAGCCAGTTCAACACTTCCAAAATACACATTTTAAGCTAGCTTACTCGCAAAACATTGGACTAGCATAAATAGACATGTGAATCGTTCCGAACGGCCATTCAGATGCATCTATCGACACGACGAACTGTTTTCAATAAAATCATTGTGTGATCGCTAATATTTTTTCGGACAATATTGACTACCGAAAAAATTACATTGTGAGAGTTGTACTCGTATTAAAAGTACAAAATGTTTTCGTTCAATGGCAAATTGTATGTATGTAGTGAGGAACCCGAACTTTTTTATTTCTCTTATATTTTTATTTGCCTTTATTTTTTTGGGTTCAACGATAATTTCATGACATGGAAGTAACTTAAGTTAATAGTCTTCGTAATAAATTTCAAAATCCAGTTCATACAAAAGTATTTTAATTCCTTTCTAAAACGGTAAGATTTTTATTTCATACTTGAATTTGGCCGTAACATGTCAAGTGAATTAATTAGTAGAGTAATAAATTGAAATATAAGTGCAACAATTAGACTTGTCGTTTAATCATTTTATTTAAAACGGTTTAAATAGGACATAGATTCTCCCTCAATACTAAACATTTTAAAAACTTCAGAGTCAAATATCCTTGACAGCCTCTGCGCTATTAAAATAAATAATAACTGCTTAACCTTGTCACAACAAGCTTCCTTGGAGCGAATATTAAAGTTCATCAACAAAGTACCTAGTTATTACAGAGCATCTTTACTTGAAAGTTAGGTAGCGGAACAGCTCGTACTTTCTCGGTACTTCAAATAGTTGGTAATTACGTTTCGCTTGGCGGTTAAACTGCACAACTAAAGTAAAATAATGTCATTGCGGTTTGAAAGTTAATTGGCTGAGGAATGAAAGCCAATCGAAGTTGTACAACTGCGAGAGAACAGACTGCCAAGCCAAATTGTATTTCTAATAGCAATAGCGATATATGAAGCGAATAAAATGGCAGGGTTAACGAACGCGACCCTTTTTAAGTATCAGGGAGATTTAAGGTAACAGATTATGTAGGACTATATGAGGCAAAACTATTCAGCACTTATTAGTTGGTATAAAAACTCCAGATATCTCCAATAAATGCAACTGCGCAATGAACACAGTGGAAATACTCGGGTGGCCTAGAATACATAACTTAATCCCAGGCCAGTAGACTAGGGTGTCGTTATAGGTACAGCAAGCAGCCTGGTTAAATGCCGAGCTTCAGGCCACGATTTTATTATCAATCTTATTATTAAATCATTAATATTATCTTTCGGTGAAGCCTACTTGGATAGCAGCTAGCTACCACTCTCTTTCTTGAGTCAGCCTCTAAAGGATTCGTCGTATTTGAGTCAGGGGCATGACACCTTGGTCTCAATTAAGATACGCGAAAATCATAAAGTACTTGTACTTTCTTTGTTTCCTTCTTATGTCTTCTTTTTCAGCCAACAACGCATCAATGACGCCTTTGATATTATGTCCATGGGCAACGGAGACCACTGACAATTGTATGGCTCAGCTGCTCTAGTTACATAAAAAAAAGATATAAGCTGCTCAGTAGACTCGATTGCCTTCATAATGCAATAAGGAGCTAACGAGACCCCGTCATTCGCGTACACTCTGTTGATTTTTATTGGCATTAAAAGAATATTAGTCCGCTCGTGAACTAAGGCTTTACTACTTAATATCGCTTAGCTGACAACATTTTGTGCTGATGCAATAAAAACAACGCGCTACAACGATGGTGCATGCTTTTTATGTGAAATAAAGTTCTTCCTAAAAATCGTGCAATTTCTTTCAAACAAAGAAGTGGAAGATGTTGAAATATGTGATACGAGATGAGAAATTTGTTTTACTTTCAAAAGTGCTTCATTAAACCTTCGAAATTTTTCTAGATTTTCAAGTTTCGGTACAATAAAAAGGGAAGTATTCGTTGTAACGACTCTAATTATACTTTTTTTTAAGTGACATGACGTAGTTAATATCGCTTTATTAGTGGATAAAAGAATTAAACCGACTTCAACTAAATACGACGTATTTAATATCCCGATTCCGAAATTTAAAAGGGTATTATATCTCACCAATAACCAACTCACTCATTTAACGAGTGTTTATTGAAAATTATGATTTTCATTTAAAACTTATTATCGATGTTTAAATTGTAAATTAACTTCTAAATTAATAAAGAACGTTATAGATATTTTTCTATCGTAAAAACGAATTAAGTGCTCAAAGCCCGGCGCCGCACTATGGGACCAAACGGTACGATCCATGTCGAAAATCGATAACTTTTTTGTTTCTTAACATTTTGAGTTGAAAATTTGTACCAATATTCTTGAATATATATGCTATTATAATAATGAATTGCC
>DWJN01001856.1:0-16680 GCA_018248895.1 Carystus phorcus | reverse complement strand
GCGAATAATTTCTGAATAATCATGCTTTCTGCAACCCAATTGACGTTTGACAATAGATTTGACAGTGATTTTCTTAAATTTTTCGTTGATCAGCCTTTCAGAAACCGGCCGTGAAACTTTCAAGAAAATTTAAAAGTCACTGTATTGCATAGGTATACCTACATTATTCTGTAATGACGTTATTTGATACCATATACCTATACGTAAACACGAAGTGGACGTCAGTATTTACGCATTAAGCATAAAAGATTTGGATAATTGGAATAGCATGAAATATGATCAGATGTTTATTAACATTTTTCCAATGCAAATGCAATGAATTAACAAGAATTGCATGTATAAACAACAGTGTTATATTATAACTTTTAACCTTGTGTACCGTTTGTTACCTTAATGAAATTCCCCAACAATCAATTAGGTAAATGCACAGAACGTGTACTTTTACGGCGAACAAACAATTTTTTCATTTACTTAATGAAATGGTCTATATTGTACATAACTACAAACTACCAACATGATATATAGATTATAATGTGTCATTTAATTATTAATTGTTTCAGCTTAAGCTCATATCGTTGAACTAATAGACATGTTTAAAAAGCTCAGTCAAATGATTCGAGTTTCTGAAACATTGATTAAACAAAAATAAATCGACAAACGTAATCGGATATCATATACGATTCGGAAGTAAATTTGACAGTTCTGTGTAACTGATCGGATTCAAATCAAAATTTTAATCATGTTTACACACAATTGTTTCAGAATAGATTTGATAGTTTATTAGTTATTTTTTCTGATCAGCCTTTCAGAAACCGGCCCGGTTAGTCTTAAGGTTATGCCTACATGATTCAGTAGCCACAATTACATTTTAGCACTACTTAGTATGAATTATATAAATTTTTGGGATGTTTCTAATAATATATCAGTCCATTCATTCAAAGTGTTTTGTTTGTTTTTCACGAAATTCTGCTCTGATCTGACACGTATCGTCCGGTCAATTTATTCTGTCAATGCTCAATAGGATTGAGGTCGGGCGACATGAAAAGTGAATTCAGTAATTAAATTTATTTATCTCTAAGAAGTATCTTATTTACGTGTTATATTTATTTACACATTTAAAATTTTAAACCCGTGTTCAAAATATTATATTATCATCAATATTCTTTTTAATATATGTAAAGTACGTGTCACGGCGTTTGTCCACTATGGACTATTAAACCACTTAACCGATTTTAATCAAATTTTGTACATCGTGTCCAGTTTGATCCAACTTAAAAGATAGGATAGCTTACATCTCAATTTATAGTCGCAATATTATCTTATTGCAAATAATTTGTTTATTATCTTACCAAGAATTAGTTCCGTAAGATTCTAACAGATGGCGGTGACCTTAGATGGCGGTGTAAGGTAGTCAGTTAAATTAAGTATGTAAACCTTAGTTACAGCAACGCGTGGCCGGGTTTGCTAGTTATATTATATGTTCCTATGTACCTATAGCACTCAAACACAAAACCAATTAATATTCAGAATATAATAGCAAGGGATACTCTCCAGCTTAAAGTTAACTAATTAGGTTTCCCTTTATAATAGGGGCATATGAAGTAAGCGTTATTTTAAACTAGTAACCTATACATTTATACGCTGTGGGTCGCCTTGTCGTACATTTTTAATGTTCTCTCCACATATCGCAAAGATACATTATAGTTTTTTCTAGTAGTATAATGTACATTTGGATTTATATTACATCTTGATACCTACGTCCAGCGGAACTTAGGTAAAATTCGTTACCAACCAAATATCATAAAAGCGTCGGAAATTTTGTCAAAAGTATTTATTTTGGTGCAAAATCATAAAATATATCTCAACGGACAAAAGAAAAACCGACCTCAATTTAATATGCCGAATTTAATAATCATACGCCTATTTAAGTCATACTCATTGTTAAGGAGGTTTGAATTATAGTTTGAATAAGACAGATACATGCTTGAATTGATACATATACTTGTCCAAGTCAAACACAAAACTCACTCACTCAAACACAAATCATTTATTTCACGTAGGTATTTATAAATACACTTATGAAACATCAAATATTTTACATCTACCACCGTTTCGGAAGGGTGCCTTATAAAGAGGAGAAGAAACGGCGAAAGAAACTCCTCAGCACATCTTTCTGTTCTCGGTTATATTATTAAAATTGATTCTGTTTAACACTGTATTTCATTGATGTATTTTCTATATTAATCCCTGTAATACTAGCGCCCTGACTGTTCATTTTATTAAATGTTATGTTATATGGTTAGAGATTGTGCATGGTTTGACTACATTATAACTTGCAACACAATATTAACAATTATCCCACGATTTTATTGATTTATTAAATTATTTTTAAAAGTTTTACTAATTTGATTGGAAATGTAAAAATTTTATAACATATTTTACTGTAATTTAATCAAATCTGCACACATCTTTATATTAAAGAAATCTTAGCACGCATTGTCCTTACGTTTTTTAATAATTAATTTAATTTTTTTTTATTATTTTTTAGATAGGTAAGAGAACCTTTCACATTTAATATTTTATTATGATAAATGTTTGACTTGAAAAGTATTTCATGTGAACGAGATAAAACATTAACATTATATACATGTCTGTAGAGTAAGGCGGGTTTACCTTAAAATTATACAATTATGTATTGTGATGTAAAACTGATATCATTTTTGAATATTATTTTTATTTTTTTACATACAATTTCATGTTTTCATTTATAGTCGATTAATATTGTTTTTTTTATTATGTATCAAGTATTTTGATGTCATGTTTAATCTTATATTTTTTTACAATTTAAATTAATCAAATGAATGTTCTATGCCGACTTTGTATATAATCAATAATATTATTTGTTAATATCGGTAGCCGCCTTTCAAAAATCAACAAATAAAATATTCATTAAATAAAAAAAAATATTACTGAGATTATTTTAAAATTAAGATTAGGTGTAGTTAATTGATAAATATTTGTTTGTGTGTAAAATAGGTTGTCTTGCATAATATGGCGAACATTTGTGTATTTTATTAATGTACCATTGTTTATTATTAATTTAAGTAAATATCACTTTTAACAAAGATACATATTTCACAGTAGTAACCAAATAGTGTGGCTCGATTTAGTGAATCTCTAGTTTCCATTATCTAATTTATACATATGTCTACTGAAACATGGACCGTCGGTACATTATATATAGATATACAGATGTATAATGTATCGCATCAATTTGTATCCCATCGTTGTTGATTTCAATGTAATGTATAAGTGTATAATAAGTTACTGTATTGTTTACTATTTTACATAATTAATTTACTTATTAAGTACTAATTTAATATATAAGTTTAAACTAAAAACATTTTATTTTTAACAGTTTAATAAATAACGTCACAAGTTAATAATTATGTTACCTAGTGATGGGTAATTTTATGAAATTTTTTGAAACAGGTGGTTTTTCGTTTTTGCATAATAATAAAAAAAGCCATTGTAGAAAAATACTGGAATAATATCCGAAAAATATAATTTTTCTTTTATACATTTTCGATTTTTTCTCTTGATCCATCAGTAATTAAATTTATACGTTTAATATTATTGCTATCATTCTCTCTTACATCTCTTACAAGTGTCAATGGAATTTTTCGTCAGACATTAGACCTATTACAGTGACTAAGGTATAAAGTCGGTAGACTTGGTTCGAACCAGAAATTCATTACAAAATCAAGTGCCTCGTTGTACAGATAGTTTTACCATACTCGCATTATGATAGAGCTGCTGTTTGCTGAAAAATTTTTACCTGTGTCATAAAATTGTTTTTGATGAGATTATCCAAATATGTCTAATCTTGACCCAATATAATGTGTTATCATAATTTTTGTAATATTCCAAAGATATTTCAATTTGCACGACTGTGGTGCAAATTACTTAATTAAGTTAAGCTTCCCTTAATTTTCACCACTAAACCTCGCGTAATTGTTTTCAAATACATGTAAGATATATTTGCATTTTATTCTTTTATTACTAATATTTTTAATTAGTCTCAAAAATTTTGAAATCATACATTTCAGAAAAATTTAAAGTTGAAAACATGTTAAGATTTAAATTGAAATAAAGG
Source organism: Carystus phorcus (assembly GCA_018248895.1). Lineage (NCBI taxonomy): Eukaryota > Metazoa > Arthropoda > Insecta > Lepidoptera > Hesperiidae > Carystus > Carystus phorcus. The sequence continues at coordinate 12,524 of DWJN01001856.1, read as the reverse complement.
CTCATTATAGAAAAAAATTGGAATAATTACTGTAAAAATATATTTCTTTCCTTTTCTTTTCCATGTCTTTCGAAATTTGTGAGTATGCAGAATGGATGGATGCAAAATCGCTACCATAATGTGTTTCAAGTTGCCAAATCACGAACAGTTCTGTATATTATCTCGCTACATACAATATTCTGATCTATCTTTCTATCTACCAGCCCTCCGAAATTCACTACTAAACATCTTTTTTATATAATTTCATGTAACGCATCCTTGATATCGAAAGAGGAACATTTACCGTGACTAACAAGTTCTCAAGATTTTTTTCAGCAAACGAGCGGTTAAAGATAATAATAAAATCATTGGTTCCTTATATACTATTAATGTATATAGTCTGTTATGTAGTTGTTCAGTATCTGGTAGTGCGGTAGTGTTAGCGGGGAGAGAAATGTACGTAACCCATACTTAAACATACTGGACATGTTGTCATAAAATTATTTAATTACCTACAGCGCCATCTTATAGACTTATCGTAAAACTGAAGGGAAAAATATTTTGTGAACGTGAAATCTTAGACTGTCGTATAGTGGCCGAACGTAGAAGGCAGGTTTTAGATCATGCTGTTTCATATACATTTCCGACCGTCCACAATATACGTGAAAATAATAGCATAAAAAAAAGCACATCACATTTGCAATAGTCTATTTAAAGTACACAGTTATCGTTTAAATAATGCCGGTGGTTAAATACCATTGTTAAAAAAACTAAGAACTAGTTGACTAAACTGTGTAGGTATTTAAAGTTATTAAAATGTTAAGTCAAAATCGATAGTTTTTCAAAATAAGCTACGTCATCGGTTCAGCGAATACCTGCCTTGTGTAGTCCCAGAAGAAACTCCTCAAGATAATAATAATACGATAAGTTAAAAGTGCAATAAAACGTTCATATAATTTTTTTTTGTTAAAGATTCAAAGACTTATAATATATATTTTATTGAGTGTAAATTAATGATTTTTTTCTATACATTTTATTCACATTAATGGAATACAAGTTTTTTATTTTGACGAAATAGTTACTATATCGGACTGCCAATTCAAGTTATGGTTGAATACGAACACCTAACTTGGCGAGTTTAGTTTCTTTCCAATCGCGTAATTTATCTTTCGTATCATGACGTATTGTCAAGGATTATTTCCCTTGAAGATAACAGTGGCTTTGTAGTGTATTGTGAAAAATTTAAACAGGTTGAAATATTCAAGTGCTCTATTACATTTAAAACGCTAAAAATAAACGGTTGACGATGATTTTTTTTTAAAGTGTTTTTTTAATAAAAACACTAACAAAATATCGACATATGAGTGTAAACAAACTCCTTTGAGTTTTACTATAGTTACACCCTGCGCTGGCTTTTCTTATGTCTATTATAAATTATATTTATGCGCTACACAAAAGCTTGAATCTTAGGTAATAATTTTCAATACGTTTACATAATTTGGCTTGTTTTAAGAATTTCATAGTTTAATCCGAAAATAAGTGTATTGTGACATTATCTAGGTATTAAAAATGTATGTGTAATGTATATATTGGCTTGGAAATTAAATACCTACCTAATTAAGATAACAAAATTTCACTGTAAACTGAAATACGCGCTTAAAGATGAAACTAAATAGGGTCTATGTGAAACCTGTAACATACTAACGTTGAGTCAATTTGTGGCCAGTGTCTAGTGTCGGACACCTGACTATTACTAACTAACTTCAATGATAATAATCATTATTGGTTGACTGGGAGTTATATATGAAAAATAAATAAATATCCTAATAAAAGGTAACATCTCCGTCACCTTAAATGATTGCCGAGTAAGCATTTATAGATAGTCTGCTCACATCACATCGTTTAAACTGCTTAGCTGCAGCCCCGTCTCTTGGAGAATAGCTAGTTGCTCAGGGTCGTCCCGAGATCCTTTATAGAGTGAGAGGCACATCTTGATGATATAAATAATTATTTTGTAAAATATAATAGACATGGTGTCGAAAAACTTTGTTGCCGACCCATGTGATAGTGTCCAACACTGACGGCGGACACACGCTTCCACAATGTTCACCATCACAAACACATCGCATGCCAAAAAGTAGTTTTAAACTGTATAAGCAGAAATCATCAAAATATTTTGGTAATACATTTTATGCTCTGTGTCCACTATGTGATGATGAATTTATTAAATATAGATGTAATTTATTATCCGATAAACAATTGTTAAAATAGGGTCTTGCATACTGTTTTGATTGTTATGAACTATGCAGGGCGAAGTTTTTGTTTTAGAGATATGTAGCATATTGGCTAAGAAGGGCAAGCAGTGTACTTTACGTAGTTCATAATAAAATTCTTCAATTGAAATCTTAATTAACCAAAAATATAATTGGAATCCATTGTATTAAGTGTGCGTGTCCAACGGATCAACATTGAATAATTAAACGGAGAAAAGAAGTCCAATAGATTGATATCTTGTTTTAATTTGAAATTGATATCGGTATGTTGTAAAGTTTGTGATCAGGAGGACTTAAAGTAAAACAGAATGCAGGTTAATTAGTTGAATACTTATTACAAAAACAATGGTGACAATATTGAGAATGAGATGTTTTGTTAATCATCGATTTATTTAATGTGTAACGAAGTATCTGCATCACAGATTTTTTTATTAATTTTACTCATGCGCTGGTTCTTGGGCCAATATCCACCATGGAGCCGATATTTTTGTGAATAAGTAGGTAATCAACAGATTACCTTTTTTAATTACTGACACAGAACAAAGGTAGTCGTTTAAGAAATGAAATATATATTATGAATAGGTTTTCGAGTGACAAAAAATAATAATTTTTACCATAGTTTCGTATTCTGCAATGTAAAACATGTGGCCAATTTAGTGGGTGTTAGCCCCAGTGCGATAAAAATAATTATTTGTCATAGAATTACGATTGTAAAGCATTAAGAATAACGTGTTCCTCCGATATGCCTTCAAGTTGATAATTATAGCTACTAGCGACCGGCGCCGTCATATCAACACATTGCTTCTGACATGTAACACGATAAAATATAGTCGTTTACGCTGAATATGTTGTTTAATTGAACACTTTATTCCCTTTTTCTCCACTCCACCAATCCGCACCAATTGGAGCAGCATGGTGGAATATGCTCTAGAACTCCTCAGTGTTGAGAAACCCATGCTCAGTAGTGGGCCATTAATGGGTTGAAGGCATTCCCTTTTTAAGTAACTAGTCAAACGAGCAGCTGAGCCATATGATGTTATGGTGGATACGGTAATACCTAAGGCCTATGGGTTATATGGGCCTAGTCGAAACATGAATCGTTTGGTGGAAGACTCAAGCAAAAGGGTGGTAGCTAACCCGGCGGGCCTGACATAAAGACCAGCAATTATATTTTTATTATATAATCCTTTCTTATAAAGAATACCTTCAACAGTATTCCTGTACTATATATAACTATTTATCCAGAATACTAGCCACAAGACGAGGCTCGCGTCGATCCTAAGCAATCGACAGAGTTAAGCAATTGCCAACGCAGTTGGTACTTGGAAGTGATTGCTAGTAGCAAAAACTTCTTGAACTTCAGAGAGCACGTTAACCCGTTGTCCTAGGTGGACGACATGAGGCGACACAATACGACCATATTACCAACCATACTCGTTAAAGCGACATCGCAGGACACAATGCATGCAACGACTATTTGATATTGATTTGTCGTTCACCTACGTCGACTACGGGTAAGCTGTCTGTCCCTGTTATCGTAGATAGAAGTCGTTAAGCCACGTCGGAGGTCGTCAGGGGGCATAAAAACCTCCGTCTCTTTAAGAGGTGACAGAATGGATTTTGTCAATAAACAATTAAATAATTGACACAAAATGAAATATAATGAAACAAGTTAATTACAAATTATTCATTTATGGAACACTGCATATTTACAAGAAAGCTGTGATAGAAAATAAATGCTAAATAGTAAAGTTACCAGAAAATATACATCCATAATGAAGATCACGGTTCAATAATTTATACATCTACTAATAAAGTTTTTGTCATATCTCTTCTATAACTATGAGGTAAACCTTATGTTACTCAGATATTCTTTCTTTATTGCTTCCCTCTCTGCAAGGTCTGGCAAATATGGATACAGTCCTTTAGCTTTTCGGTCCCAGTACACTTTTCCCTAAAAAGATATTTAATTACTAAATGACAATAATAATAAAAGCAAGAGGATGCAGGTTTGATTCTTGACCTGGGTAGACATGTGGTTACATAAATATTTGTTTTCAAAATGTGGATGTTATTGATATTATGTTATTTGAGTTGTCCAAGCCGCTCAAGACTATACCTTATGATTAATATCCAATATAAGTTACCTTTTTACATTTGATACTCCACATGCTCATTAACTACAAGACTTCATCACCACTTCAATCAGGTGGAACTGTAGTTAAGCATTAACTTATAATTTATAAAAAACACTATACCTCTACAAGCATATTCTATAATTGATACAAATATCTGTTCATACATCAATATAGAGATAGCTTATTGTTTGCAAAATGGATAATTGTTACAGTTATAGCATATTTGAGTTCCAGACCCATGTTTGGACCAGATGAGATTATGCTTTCCAATAATATGCTAATTCTACAGTAATATATTGCGAGGATTCACAGTAGTAACGAATGTGGGAGCCCTCGCTGCAGTTTATATGTTGCAACTTAACTTACATCTATTGTAATAAGTTGTTGAGCCTGACATGTTCAGTGACTGAACAATCAGAAATACTTCGAAAATAAGATAAACAAGTAGTACTCACCCAAAATTTCTTACATGTGTTGTAATTTTCAAAGTACTTTTCACATTTTTCATGATCAAAATGGTTTTTATTTAAACATTCATAAGACAAGTCTTGTTCCTGAGAAAAAAAAAGGTTATATAAGCATAAACAATTAGTATAAACACGTATGTTTAATTTAAAAAAAGCTGTAATACCTTTAAGCATGGATTGGCTTGGCTCGCATCATTTTTTTGGGGCCTCTTTGTCATATTTATTAATTTTTATATTCTTTAACTTTAATGTTTTCTGTTTTGTTTTTTAGTTCCATTTCAATCAAATCAAACGTCATTTAATTTATTACGTTTCAATTACCTTGTCAGACTTGACATATATAATCACAGATAATAATAGAAATAGGGACTTGAAGACTTCAGACTAGTCAAAGGTACAGTTGAAAGTACTCTGTGGGTACAGCGGAGTAGAATTAGTGGGAAAGGTGGTGAAAAACTCTAAACAGATAAGATAGTGCTTCTAAAATCTGTGATAACCGTATAGTATATTCTGTTTTGTAATCGTCAAGACTAAATTCAAAGAGTACATTGGTACATACTGATAATTGAATGTTCGGACCACTTTTCAGTTTTCATATCACTATGAATTGAACAATCCTAATGCCTATTATGCATTAAAAAATATTTTTTATGCAAGTCGACTTATTCACGCCTGGTACGGATATGTCCATGATATTGTGCCTTTATATGCGATTAACCGACAATGATGATAGTAAATAAATGTCCAAATAAAAAAACCGTTTCTTTCATATCTGTGACAATCTATAGAAAACGTTGCAAAAGTGTTTTAGCGTGTAAAGGAATATCTTTGGCACTGGTTGATTGTTTTCTATGTCGAAAATAGTTCAAGCATATAATAACCAATAGGAAAAATGTTCACAAACCAAAAATTTGTGTGATTGGTCCATTATTACTAATGCTTCAGTAATTTTGTAAAAAAGATAGAACTTTTTAAATTTACGACGCGAGAGTTGGTCTCGAATGATCAGCCTCATTTATTTAAATTTTTTGATATTTTACAATGTTATTTCGCAAATCAAGTGCCTAAGTAGTTTAAATATAGTTTTATTGTGCTAGTGTTAATGTGTTAAATGCTTTCGAAATGTCGAAAAACAAAATTGCAGCTCGGATCGACAGCCAGAGTGTTGAAGTAAAGACTAAGGTATGTGGGAATTTAATTCTCAATTCCCTTGTTTATTCTTTACATAACTTAAATTTTACTGTCATTGAAATATACCACACGTCTCAGGATATCGTTTTTATATCTTTATAATGCAAAGTAAGTAGGTAATTGGTAAAACAATTAACGCCTTTTAGTGATACTTCCAAGTCAACAAAATAATTATACTGTAACGAGAGAATTGTTGAGCCTAATTAGAATCGATTCGTATTTATCTGATTGAGTTACCTAGTTGAGCTATAAAAGTTAAATGGTAAACTTTAAAACTAGTCCAATAAACGCAACATACGATTCCATTACACTTGACGATATTAAAAGGAACAATAATGACAAGCATAGGTTTATTGTGCATGCTCGTGTGAATAAATTATTTTAAATCTTGAATTGTGTATGATTCTGACAAAACTCATTAAACCTGATCCAAACATTGATTTTGCTGAAGATCATGATATTTTAACAGTTAAATTTAGGCACTGCAACAGAGATAATGTTAGTAGCACTTATACAGTTAAATATGAATCATAATTATTGTTGTGACAAAATTTACCTCATGCTGCTTTGCTTAATGTCAATGTTACATGATCTATTAATACTGGACAAAATCTTGGAGTAAATATTTTGTGGAAATGCATTGCAGATCTGTAGTTTCTTAGCTAGCTGGTAGGTTTGAAAGAAGAATGGGAGATTTTGAATTTGGAAGTTGATGTGAAGAAGTGATTTTTGGATCATGTATTTGTATGTTCTATCTCGATAATATTATGTAAATTTTGAAAAGGAGATCAATTGATTAATATGATAAATTGTGCTCATATTTGCATACATTGTTGAAGTTTTTATCTCAGCCCCCTCAAAAGAGTAAATAATTTTATACCATATGGCTATGAGCACTTCCATATAAATGCCTTAAATTTCCTGACACTAATTAGGTAATTATAAAGTGGCACAGAGCTATTTATGGTATCTAGTTCAGGCAGCATTTAGTTCCAGATAATGAGAAAATGTAGATCTAACTGACATAAAGTTTGGTATCTAACTGTAGTAATGAAACATGGCTTATTGTACATATCCAAAAGGGCAACCTGGGTAGCACATCTACACTAATATTATAAAGAGGAAATCTTTGTTTGTTTGGTTGTAATGAATAAGCTCAAAAACTACTGGACTGATTTTAAAAACTATTTCACCATTTGAAAGCTACATTATCCATGAGTAACATAGGCTATATTTTATTTTGAAAAAAAAATAGGGTTCCATAAGATATTTGGGTTTTTCGGACACAAGGTGTAAAAAATCAACCTGAAATGTTACTTATTTTCGCAAAACAATGTTTGCTGCTCACTTAGTTTCAAATAAAATGAATGTACATACATTTAACTAGGCTATTATTTTGTCAGTGTTAGGTCTGTGCAGCATTTCACATTTAACCATATAAATCACAGACAAATGCAACCTGACAAGTAACCTGGTGATACTTGTCAGTGCAGGCGATTACTGTATGCAACTACAGGTGTTGGATACAATGTTGACTAACACGTCTGAGAATTGTTATACAATATTTGTCATATCACACTTTCTGTTTCAATATGATGTTGTGTGTCAGATTTAAGGAATCAAACATTTACTTCAAGTCTTTTAGCAACAAACAGAAATAAAGTTAAAATCATTATTTGGAAGTAAACATCATGCAGTGTAAACAGTTGAAGAACCATTGAATTATATGAGGATTTCTTTTTGTAAAGTGGTATTATTTACCATCTATTGCGTATTCATAACTTGTTGAATGCAGTGCTTATGAGGCTTTTTTATAACTTCTAGTTCCTGCAACTATCATGGTTAGGGTCTTCAATGCTGTACTGTACTCTTATCATTCCAAACTATTCAAACAAGAGTTCAGATATAAGAGCCCATCTTTGAAAACATGCACCAAGTGGGGTTATCAAAGGACCCAGACCCCTACAGGTTCCACTAGCCAGAACAAATCCTTCATAACATGAATATACCTTGAAAAATCATATCCATAAAATATCATCTAACATAACTCTAATGCTTTTATTATCTTTTAGTTTGATGCAGAGTTTCGAAGATTCTCACTAAGCAGAACAGAGAAGCTCAAGTATGATGACTTCAAAGCCCTCATAGAGAAGCTGCACAGGCTTCACGACGTCGCCTTCCTCATTAGCTACACTGACCCGCGAGATGGCGACCTCCTACCTATCAACAACGATGACAACCTGGCCAGGGCATTGCTCACAGCAAGACCACTGCTCAGGGTGATCATACAGAGAAAAGGTAAGTGTTATTTACTTTTGAATGGTATAATCTATACAACCTACTATTAATATATGATCTCCACATCTCCATGAGTATTTTGATTAACTTTTTACTTTGATGGAATTCTATGTTAACACAGCTACACAACATTTGTTTAATTTTCATAATTTTTTACCGATTTTTAATCTTGGGTAACTATTGCTTAAAATAAAAATATTTCTTAGGTTTATTTGTAAAAGAATGATATGTCAAAATAAGGACCAGGTTGTAATGTTTGCCTATGCAAAACTATTTCTTCGGATATGAAATTTTTTGATATGGGTGCTTAGAAGAAATGAGGAAATTTCCCAAAAAGTGTCCAGTATAAATAGATCCTGCTTTTGGCTTTAGCATTGAAGTATTTTAACTAACTGGCATATTCTGATAGACATATCGAAACATCTATAGGATTTAACGCGAGTTAGATCGAAAGAGATACAATTATTTTCTGAAAATTCGTTTATACGACAGTTTGATAAAAAATTTCGAGACATATTTTGATAACGTGTCTTGCCTGAAAGCTTTTGTTAATTGTGTTGTTTGTCAATTTCTTTTTCTGGATATCGGGCTCTCTTTCTAGTCGACAATGCGTCGTTACACGCCTGCCTGGTGAACTAAATGGTCTATTGGTAACTCGGTTGTTTTTATATATTAAGTGGTACATTAGAAGCTAGATAGATCACCTCACTTAGTAAGTAGTGAAGTGTCTAGTAAGTTAACATTACGAGCTCAGATTTAACTGTAGGTACTGTAGGTGGAAGTGGAGACCTTGGCCGGAAAGCGGATAATCTAGTTCAAACGCAGCGGTACACTCCGTATACAATAGTATCATTATATAGATTATTAACAACGCACCTCTATAGGTCTATTACAATGTTTACGAATGAAACGTACCAACTTCAGAATCAATAGTTTTATTTTATGGATACGCACGACTTAAGCTTTAATCCTAGCTAAGGAATTTCGTATCCGCGAAATTGGTTAAGTAGTGGTAGATATCGATATTTCCAGATATACTAGACTTGTTAATACTCCTAGGATAGTTAGGCCATGATCTATGTCAGAGGACTGTTTGACTAATTCATTATGAAGCATTGTGGTTATTAAAACTGCTTAACTTTCTTTATTTTCTTGTATACCGATAGCAACAATATAGCAACAATAGCAACATTTGACTTTGACTACCAAGTAATGTTGGGAATAAAACTTTATTATGAGGAGATGCCAACAGTTCAACGGGAAGCTAACGCAACAAGTTTCTATAGAATGATTATAGTGACGTATAAAATGATTCAGGAGTTTTGAGCTCAACGCCATGAAAACAACTGCGAATTGTGAATAACAGCGTATCCCCGGTGGTTTTATGTGTTAGAAAAAATATGATTAAATTGTTCTATTTAAAACTGAGTAAGGCAGTTTTTAAACCAGTTTTTTCTTTTAGCCAAAATTATTTTATAAATGTTTTAAATATGGCCAAAATAATAATGAGAATGTTACGTGTATTTTGTCTATTACAAGTTTTTTTACTCATCGTTTACATACTGGGTAGACCTGTAAATAAAAATCAGTTATTCAAAAATTTTAAGCGCAATAAAATAGATTCCGTTAGTCTTGAATTAACCAATTAAATTGGGTTGGCTACATTATAAGTTAGGTAGTAAAGGTCATAAAATTTACACAAATATGCGGACTCTGGATCGCCAGTCGCCAGTTGGGTGAGATTAGGTGACCTTCTTGAATGTTTAGATTTTAAGATCGCTTGTAATAAATCTGTAAACCGCGCCTGGCTGGCAGGTGTAATCGTGAAAGCACGTTCCCTCTAATGCAAGCATATAAAACAAATGTATGTATTAAATTAATATGGCGACGAAAAGGCGCCACAAATTGTAACCAAATTTTTTTTATTTATTTATTTCATGTACACAAACACTTAAGTTAAACATTTATTTTAAATTTTAGTACATAGGCACTGCTTATTTCAAAATGAAATTTCTTCCAGCAGACTTAAATATGTTAGCGAATTTAATGACGTTTCAAGTGAACAACAGCCTCTGGCGACACTTGTGCTTCTCGCCCCAGTTTATTGCACAAAACCGTTATTTTTGACGTTAATTAGAATATTCTCAGGTTGAAATTCTAATTACAATTCACAAGAGCCATAGAAAGCGTTACGTCGCCTACTTTCTATATGTTCACGTATGTTAGCTGTCACCGTGGACGAAAATTATTTATGGTTTTGATTATGGCTTCCTGTGGCTATTGTCTTAACTCAGTTGTTGCTAAAAAAATTAATGTGTGGCGTTAGTATGAAACCTTTCGAGTAAAATAAAACGGCATTTTAACTAATTAAATTATCACAGAACACTTGGGCCCTTTTATTGCTGTTGTTTTAAGTGGTAAAACTGTTGACTTCGTAGTATTTTTGTATCAGTACAATCAAAGTTAAATTGGATGGTAAAAAATAGTGACAGTGACGTGTTACACCATCAGTTGGGTACAACCCAGTGCCAGTGGCGCCCCCTTCGCCGCTCCTCCCTCGCGGCCCCCGCTAACGCCCAGTGGACTCAATATCGCCTCCCTGAAGTTATTATGTATATATCTAAACTAATACTAACTTTTACACGCGGCTTCGATCACATTGAAGCCCTGAAATAAATATCAAATATCATTACATCATTTTTTTTAAATAAAAAGTATCTTTTGTCCAATAACCTCGAAGAATGTGCACAAAGTTTCATGATCATCGATTGAGTAGGTTTGTCGTGAAAGCGTAACAAACAAACTTACATTCACTTTTATAATAATAAGGATTATAAATCTGAGAAGAGTTTGTTTACTTGAACCCATTAATCTCAAAAACTACAGGTTCGAATTGAGATAATATTTTTGTGTCGGATGGTCCATTTACCGAGGAAGATAATAGGCTATATAACATACGACTATGACAAATAGCTAAGCATTGATAAGAAATGTTACATAAACGGGACGAATATTCCAAGGTGTTACTAAGTTCGCCGGTTCCACTAGTAATATTATGTAATATGTACACAGAAAAGTATTTTCATTACTAATACATATAAAAATCTTTATTTATCTATTACAGTTTGTTAACAAAGTAAACCGTGTATAAGATGCTCTTTCAAAAATAATAGACCATTTTTCTAATATACTTTGCGTGTAAAGGTCTTTTAGTGTAGTCTGAGATTATTCTTGATGGAAATTAATTCCTCTGCCACTCCGGTGGAAGTTCAGCTTTCTGTGCAGAAAGTTCCTGACGAATTTCCATTATGGTATTCAGTAATACCAATTATCAGGGTGATGTGATTCGTAAGAGGCTTGTCGTAATCCACGGGCCGATAATTTGTTCCGAAGCACACATTAAGAATGTATCAGCTATACAATACGTGTTTTGAATGAAGGAGCGAGGCGCACGCCACCTACGGCAGACCATTGTAAACATTAGGCTGAAACTGCGCGTGGCAGGCGAAACGGTAGTTTGTGACGTCTAAAATAATAATAATAGCTTTTCCCCGCGGCCACTGAAGACTGGTTGCACCGAGCGGAGCTTCATAAATATTGTATACTATACCGAGTTTTGTAACTTAATCGTTGATAAATTCCCTTGCGAGAAGAACATATTGACAGCAGGAGCAGAATAGAATGGAAATCATGTTAAACTATTATTACCGAATATGGATACTAAGTTTGATACCTGTGACATGCATTATCAATTCGTTCGCAACTATTTCACGTGATTCGTACATTTATCCCGGGCATTCGGACAATGCATTATTTATAGTAACTATTTATAAAAGCATATTATTAACTATAGGGGCATTTCACGTCAAGCGGACCGGAAAAAAAAGGTGAGGTTCCGGAATTTGTTCATATTAGAGTTAATTATACTACTAGTGAATAGAAATGTGCACACAGAATATTTTTTTTATATATTGTTTTTTTGTCGAGTTATGGGCTTCTAAAAATCAGTCTATTTAGAAAACCTAATTTTTTTGAAGTAGTATTTCGACTATTTAAAAAACACAATAAAATACAAAAGTTAGCGATTTATATAGACAAAACGTTGCTCTTTTTAATAAAAAAAATATTTTTGAAAAATAAAAAAAAATACACTTGAAAAACCGGAAGTGAAATTTTCA
>DWJN01001855.1:0-16684 GCA_018248895.1 Carystus phorcus | reverse complement strand
ACTGTACTGAAACTATTGACTTTCATTTAGTCACCCAGTACAGCCGTGGCATCTACGTCGGTTCGGGTTTGTTCACATATTAATGATTTTATACCCATATTGATAATATTATTATTACGCAAAGCTCTACAACCTAGCGGGGTCGACCTTTCTCGCCTCTTACGACATCCTAGTCTGCTGGTATGGGATTGGGATATTTGTTCTAGGCCACCTTAATATAACCTTTTCCTGGGGCAGCGAGATTTCTGGTAACAATAAACAAAGAAAAATAAAACGGACTAGAAAAAGCGTATGCGAAGTATTTAACCGATTTAGACTTTAATTATTCAAAAGAATACATTATGACTTTAAAACTGAGCTCAGGTAAGTTTTACTCGATCGGTTGAGTTGTTCATATGATACAGCTTTCGTAGTTTAATGAGGGAACAGCTTCAAACTTGTTGAGTGAACTCACAACGAAGTTCCACAAAGACTAACTAGTCTAGACTAGACTGTACAAGTTGCTTAAATACAGTTTAAAGTACGTTTAGCGTGAAATTCTCGTATTTACGAGTCTTAGGAACTGACTATACGTAATAGTTTTACATGACTTTCTTCTACATATCACAACAGTTTGTCCGGAATAAACGAATCTTAAGTCTCATTTTGTTCTGAGTGTAATAGTTTTGTCTATTTAATCGAATCACCTCGTTAATGACGTTGTGATTTTTCTAAAGCTTCTTTAAACGTGTATTGGTACATTATTACCTCAAGAATCGAAGAATCGTCTACAACATGACGATTTGAAAATGATTTTAGCTATAATGGTTCTGCATAAAATATGTAGTGGTCTCATAATTATCATACTTGAACTGCTTAAAACAACTTATTACTCAGACCGAGAAAAAGGGTCTTTGTGACGACTATAGTTAAATTAGTTAACGTTAGTTAGTTAACGGAAAACATTACAAACATTAAAAGAACTTCAAAACTATCGAACTGATCAGCTGATGATCACCACCGTCCATGGACGAATGGTAAAATAAAAATGTCATTCAACTTGTTTTGTTTAAAGAATTTATGTCATAATTCACTCACGGTCCGGTTGCAAGTATCGGATTACTGGGTCTGATTTAATTAAGATTACACCGGATAATAGGGCAAGACTTGTAAGCCGATAAGGGCTTGACCTGCGACACACTTTCACACCGCTTGTCATAGCTTACTTTGACATGGATCAATGGGCACTAATGACATGCCTTATTATCTAATCATTACAGCAGTTAATTATGCTTTTGTTTTTTGAACTAACTTACTTTATTTATTAAACTTGGTGACCCGGCCAAATTCGATTCGTCTAACAGTCATTAAATGATTGACATAAATAGACATGACATCTTTATTTGTTCACGGATTCCAGTGAAATAAACACTAAATATTAAGTAAAGTACTATACTATAATCTTGAAAACTGCATTTAAATCGGATAAGCCGTTTCTGAGATTAGCGAGCACAACAAAAAATTGTATTAGGTTTTCTTGAACATATAAAGGCCCCCTATAATTGCCATGTACAGACCGCAATCAGTTACAGTTTTATTATAGGTAAATTGTTACATGTAATAGTATTTAACTATAGTTGTTTATTAAGTTAGCTAGGTCAAGAAATAGTAAATCTTGGGTTATAGAAACTTATTACTAATTGATTCTTTACGCGGCATCTGTAAGACAAACATATGAATACTGAAGTTCGTAAGCATCATCGCGTTATGTATGTCCACGGCAATGGTGACATATTACCATCACCTTACTGGAATCGTTCAACCTTAGTTCTCGTGTGTGTATTCTACCACTTGACCAAAAGTTAGAGCTCATGGACTTGTATAACTTCAAGGATCTCCTTTTTTGAAAACCACTCAAAGAGAAAGAACATGATTACAACATCTTACGGTTCATCAAACGATCAATTCACTCAGTTCCTTCTTAGAATCCGCGTGTGGTATCTCGGAAACACCTGACGCATTGACCTACAAACTGGACGGTTGTCATTACGATGACGTCATTTTATTATAACAAAAATCGCTCACTCACTGCCACTCAAACATTGAGTCAGATAATCTGTTCAATGCAAGTACTATCGAGGTATTTGAATAGAAAACATATGTCATAACAAATAACACGTTTCGTAGTATGCGGTAGTTTTCATCATTCATTCAAAGTATGTTTAGCTATATTTTTGGTTCTGTATACCTTGTGTTATGCGTTGCCTCATTGAATACTTATAAAATTGTACAGGCATCAAATTTTACTTTATTGGATTTTTTTTTAAATTTAATGTAAGTAGGCTTTGTTATTCATTTAAAGTTCAAATATAGATTTCGGGCTAAGATTTTACACACTTAAGTAACTATAATTCTCAAATATTATCTGGGAAGCGAATCATTTAAAAATCGTAACTTTTATTTAAGTAGTCTCAAGTGGTATACGGAACGAAAAAGACTAAGTTAGACAACTAAATCTATTCGGGATACGAATTTCAAATAGCCTAGTAAATCAAGTGTGACCTTAACACTACACAGATGGCGCGCATATATCTACTTTTGCAAATTTAATAAAAAACATGAGTCCAAGTTAACGACTCCCAAAGTCCATTACAGCTTTTGCATCGATACTTTATATAGGTTCCCACAGTTATCTTTGCTTACGAATTACAAGATACATCTCCGTAAATCTTCGCGGATAATCTAGCAAGACTGACACGAGAGATAAGATTCCACGAAGGTCGAATGTCAAAGCCGTGAGTCATTACGATGAAATGCACTACAGCCTCGTTGAGAATGCAGTCCGTTGACTCACGCGCACCATTTTCCTTTTTATTTTCTCAGTGCTTCCGTTACGAGACTGTTCCGTTCGTTACGAATGAATAGATCCATTATCTTTCAGTTCTTGATTTGTTTTAAACATCAATTGTAGGGCCGGAGAGTGTTATATTTTTTTACATAAGACATTAGTAATTATTTGTCCATATGTAGCTGCTTTTTATTGTTGAAGCAATCTATTGCAAAGGTTATAAAATTATTTTTCGGCCGCGAAATTTGTAAGTTTGTTTTAACTTGAACATTAATGTATTGATATAGTAGCATACGACTGTAAAAGAGCCTAGTTGGATACCAGGAAAACATAAATATTTATTAAAGTTATGTAAATAACTTATACGTAGCTGGAAGTTTGGTCTTGGTTTGATTTGGTTTTGACAGCTCATAAAAGAATGAAAGAGACATCCTTCTCAACTTAGATTAACCTAATTGTTTAATAGAACGTAGATAAATAAATATCAATGTAAGTAGTTGCTATATTCAAGTTATTTTAATCGATTTTAGAGCAAGAATGTTTATTGTAACCTTAAACCATAAATAGTTATTAGTAAGAAGCTCACGTCGTTCATAACGTAATAAAAATGAGTTATGGGAGTTACACATACCTGTTGTTAAAATTAAAAAGCACTTAACACAGGACTTACTGTGGCGATTAGTTTTATACGAGTTGTTCAAGTTACGTTCTTGTTAATATCACCATTTAACTAACGACCAGGAGGGATGAATAAGAAAGATTAGTTATCTACGTACTTAGTATAGCACCTACCTATATGAGTCTTTGTTTGAAGCCATTATTATTTAATGTTTCGTAAAGGCCGCCTAATTAATAAGCCAAAATGAAGTACAGGTCAATATTCATTACTGTCATTAGAACGTTACTATTATTGTTATTTTTGGATGTAATAAGACCTAACAGACTTTAAATCAAGTAGTTTTATAAAGCACTAAATGAACCAGCAAACGTTGTTTTGCCATATTTTACACCGTTATCATTAAAAACTCCGATCACCTTACAATGTTACGACGTTGAGGTCATTACAGGTTTACGATCGTTAAAGCAGCGAGTTCGTCATTTGTAAGCCGATCTACAAATCTAGCAGCAAGCTGTGAAAAATGTACTTTATATGTAGGTAGTAATAACTGAGAGCAAATGTGTACGAGTACCTACTTACTAGGTCATTTGTGAACTATATTATTATGTAAATGAGAACCTTATTACTCATATTAGCGTAAGCTATTCCGTATTTTAGGAATATATTATGGAAATGTTATCGTAGTAAGAAGATAGGAGAAAATTTAATGATTAAGTTTTTAACAGATTTTAAAAAGAGGTTTTCAATTCGACTGTATATTTTTTTATGTGTGGTGCTTCGCAACTTTTGATTGGGTGTACCGATTTGGAGGATTCTTCTTTTTTCAAGAGCCGGTGCGTGTCATGTCCCACTTAAATTTGAAGGAAATTTAAGAGTACTTTTCAGCTATCCCTAATAATGCATATTTACTTGATGCGTATGAGTTCGGAATCGAAATATTTAATACTTCGTATTTAAATTGAAGTCGGTTTATCATTTGTCCATTGATAAAGAGATTGGGTAATTCATTTGTAATACATATATACTTACTAACTTATTTAGAAACCTATCTCTTGATATAACGTCATATAACGACAAATGTTTCACTTTATGTTATTACCACCCGAAGTAACAATTACTTAACTTACAGTAATATAACGTCGTAGGATAATGAAACTCTGATTACGTGGAACAAATAAAACATCCTTAGGTAAGGATTTCAGAAAAAAGTCAGATGTAGCAGAACACGCGAAATGGTATTGCGCGTAAGGTCTCGGTATTTTTAATCGAAAATACGGAACTCAAAAATCTTTTTAGGACGAGAATTTGACTTGATAAAACTAAAAGATATAAAGTTCTAGCGAAATGAACATGTTAGTTTAGAGGTCAGATAATTATCCAGTAGATTTTGAGACAGTATCGGGTTCTTCAACGAGTAGGGTTTTAGGGATGATATGATGGCATAATGTAGATATTACGTCCGATTAAATCAGTAATTAATTAGTCGAAGATCGTTGAAAATATAAGAATTCACAGCAACCCTAGCATCTCCTCAAAAAGGGTGTGGTTGACACTATTTTGCAGTGTAGACTTGTAATTTATGCCCAGGGTATTAATGCCATAGAATTATATATTACATTTTTGAAATATTATTTAAGGACTGAAATTATTTTCTGTACAATAAGTTACCATCAATAGTTTGTTATACGAATAATGAATAGAAAATGTTTTCTTATCAATCACGGTATTTATTAGATGCAGATTAATCGATTTAACATCCGTGTTTTAAAATATAAAAAAAAAATTGAATGATTATATTTCAATAACTTCCGCTGCGAATGTTTCAAACGTTTGCATTTCAATTACAAGTCTGCAACATTAGCCCTGTATACCGATCGGAAACAGCCCCAAAATGTAGCTTACAATAGGTAATGAAATAGCCTCACCGGTGCCCGGGCTAGCACCAACCCTCGCGATAATGTATATTCGCCACGGGGTGGTGCACTGCATTGGGGAAAAACAACCACCCAACGTTACCGATTATATTAATTTCACGACATAATCGGCCTAAATACTACAAAAATAAATATTATTTTCATTCATACATACCCGCACAAAACGAAGTATTCCGCAACGATATTTCTATTGATCACATGTGTATACAAAATACAAATCGTAAATTAAAAAACCAGTTAACTTATCAAACGCACCAAAGACACTATAATACTAATTTTGAGATGTCCGAAAATCAGATAATGCTACACAAAAGAACTTCTGTTATAACACAATTAAATATTTAGTTCATAACAAATTTAATTTCACCAACACAAAAACATACCTCCTTCACCCGCATAACCCAAGTAACTGACTGAACGAGATGAATGAATTAAATCAATGAACAACGAATGAAAGACCCATTATACTGTCAGTCGTTTCCCAGAGTGTAGATTACGCCATCTATTATTACGTAGCAAGAACTAACTTAATGATCTGCGCGTAACGCCATCTTTGCTGATATAAGTTAACACTATTATCTTTATTATCCTAACATGAATCACTTACTCGTTAACATCGTTTTAGATTTTTACAGTTTTGTGTTTTAGTATATAATATTTGATGTGTGTATTACTGAATTATTTATAAAATAAATAAATGTTATATATAGATAAAATGTTTGGACTGAACATATTAGTGTTAATTCGTATAAAGTATCCGATTATATGATCATTTTCTGTATTTCACGGCAACTTCACTTTGGTTTATTTGATGTTGTCATTTACGATGGCAATCTTGTCATTTGCGTTTACGTCAAAAATGGAGGAGGATCGTCTTTTCGACGAAACGGTCTCAATTCGAGAATCTGCTCGACCTTTAAAAAAATATGGAAGCACATGCAATCATATGAAACGAAACGAGGAATACATTAAGCATGTCATGTCTAAGGGTGATACTCTGCAAGGGATAGCGTTGAAATACGGTGTTACTGTAAGTGGAAGACCATCATAGAATCTGTTGATAAATATACCTACTCGCGATTTGTGGGTGTTTTAGTTCAGTGTTTTGTGATTTTTTTATTGTAGATGGAGAAGATAAGGAGAGCGAATCGCTTATTTGCTACGGATAGTTTGTTTTTACGGGAATACCTATTAATTCCTGTGACGAAAGATTCTCCATTTTACGAGAATGGAGAGAGAGTAACGGAGCCCCCTCCGCCTAATCACCGCGCATCAATAGCTGGTATTCCTACAGCGGATTTTTCCCCTGGCAGTCCCGATGAAAAGAAAAGTTTTGACAACTTTCTAAATAGGCTGGACTCTTCTCTTGCCAATATCAAGAAACATGTTGAAAAAAGCAAGGAAAATAGCGAGTGAGTAAATTAAAAAAAATACTAAGACATAATTGTACTACTCTATATAATAAAATAGAAAAATATATATTTATTACACAATATTAGTAAAAACTTAGGTAAAATATAATATAAAGTAATAATGATTTTTGAGAACTAAAAAATACAAGTAGGGTCTCAAAACATTTAAGTTCTTAAGTAGATGAAGTATTTATCTTCTATCGTGATTTTATAAATTTCATGGCAGCTACACACACATATTATTATGAAAAATGGACCTAATTTACATAATTTAAATTGTCATTTTTGGGTCCACAAATCAATAGCCAACTTCATCCATTCATTCATTGTTATGTAACATACATGTAAATGTTATTAAAGCAGCAAAGTATACTGTACAATGATTAATATACACCAACTAGTTAAATGTTATTTTATAATTGCCCTTTAGTTAATTTGTTCTATTGTTTGTGAAATGAGGATTTTCATCCCCATTGTCTATTTGATACAACCTAGTTTTCAAAACCTTAATTGGCTACATTGCTAATTTTGTCATCTGTTTAACAATGGTAAATAAAAATGTTTACCAAATCCGTGAAAAAAGATTTTTTGAGTGTTGGATCTTATAGATCCACATAAATTAATTTGAGGTCATAGTACAATTAACAGTATCTCTGTCTGGAAATGGGCAGTTATGTGAGCTATAAATGATTACTTTTGGGTTGTAAATAGTAGGGGTATTATGTTTGTTTTCCCATGCCACCCATGAATGAATGAATACACTGACTCCACAAACACCATGTACCTTGTAATTAACTTTTGGTCACTAATCAATGTATGATCTTGGTTGTAGGTAGGGTCTGTATCAATTAGACCATATCATAATTGTCAATTGAAGCACTCATAGTTTGGTGGTACACATCAATTTCAAATGATCAACCAAGTTTAACAACAGCAGGCGCTGTCTGTCCCTGGATGACTGACCACTAGCGGCAAAAAATTCTTGGCCATTTGCATGCTTTGGAGGGCACGTAAAATCATTAAGCCTTTGAGAGGCAAATAAAATTCTCTAAAATTGTTGACGGTATTAAAAAAGCACAATTTTGACTTGAAATGCTAGTTTCCATAATAGAAATTCTAATTATCACAATATCATCATTTTAATGTATTTAGGTTATATTTAACAAAGTCACATAACAATGAACAGCTATAATGTCACTTCGTCATATCAAATTTCTCTAAGTCTCTGCATGTTTCCAAACACAGTTGACATAGTTGTCAAACATGTGGAAAATGTAGGAAAACAAATGAACAATTAAGTTTTTGTGACATATTCTCTAATAAAGTAGGTACTGTTACCCATTTAAAGGGATTTTAAAGTAAACTTTGAAATGAAAATTATAAAATATGACCTTCTTTGTGTCTGTTATTTAACAAAGCTGAACTTATGAATTCTTTTAAATACAAATAAAATAGTCTACATATTATAAAGAATATTTAATAATTAATACCATAATTATATTTATTTCAAATTTCTGTATACAATCAGATAACCACATAAAAATAGTGCTAGAAATAATATTTAGCTTGTCATGCTGCTAGTTCAACACTCATATTTATTATTTTAGAACTATTTCTCAATATCTGACAAATAAAATGTTTGTATTCAGAGATAACTTTGTTGACTCAGTCTCAGATAGTGGGAATATATTTGTATTTCAATATTTACATACATAAATGGAAATTTCTAGTAGCTGACAAAGTGTCTTATCACATTAAATTGTGAGATATAACAAATTTTACATAGTTTACACATAAAAATGTGACATGGTATTTATTTTATGTTGCCGATAGATGCTTTGAAGCTGACGTGATGAGCAAACAAACACCTGGTTATTATCTCCTATTATCATCATGTGGGGTTGATGTCAAGAATTAACTTATATAAAAGAACTTGCTTGGAGGGGTATCAGAGTTGAAATAAATTAATGGCACTAGTTTTCTGTATTGTTTAAAACAGTGACAATCGTGAATAAGTAAGTTGTCGTCTACTCTATTGTTATCTCATTGCGATTCAGTATATTTTTATCTTTATTACTTTACCGATGGAATCTACATTTTGGGTCTAAAACCTTCCTAATATTAGAACTACTTCATAAGGCATACTCATTCAATAAGACCGTTATTTGTGTGCTGTTTTTTTGCACATCTCGCTCGATTCGAAGTCGTCAAGGCCAGCGCGTGCGGCGATCGTGTGCACTTTCTAACGACAGTCACATGACAAGTGCCTTTCTACTGCAAGTGTTCTGTTATTGTTCAACACTTTGGATTGAACGGTTGCAGCAGTGATTTGTAAAATATTTTTAAAATTTTTACTGTTCGGACGTAACGATTTTTCAATTAATAATATTTCCACGTATCTACATGTAAAAATAACGTTAATTTTGTGTATACACGAAATGTTTTTGGGGTTTTTCTGTGGTACTTATATGTACTTGCTGTGGTTATAATGTTTTATTAAATTATATTTTTTAAGATCTAGCTATATTTTAGAAATATTATACAATTCGCCGTGATGTTGAAATATTCGGCTAATACAAAGCTTTAATTGGCCGTTTAAAGAAACAGGATAGACACTTGGGCAGCACTGAAACAGTCTGCTTTATTACGCTTAGTCCAATTCATTTTGTTCACAACTGAGACATTAAGGTTAGTTTGGCGTATCATGAGACATTGTCAATGACACGCTCGATTTCTTTCCAGTATAAAGACTTAATTTATTAAGTCTATAAGAGCCCAGTCACGTGATAGGAGCAAGGTTTTAGTTGTTTGTTCTGTTGACGTTGCTCAAAGTCGTAAAACGTTCCATTTTGTTCTCGTTACGTCTAGATGAGTAATAAATCTAATATGCGGAATTGTGGAAATAACATTGATGATTTGCTTAACGTGTTGATAATTTACACGTCTGGTTAGAATCATGCTTGATTGCTTGCACCTTGATCGTGATGAGGAAGTTGGTAATGGGAATACTGCCAATAGGATGTTTGGTTTAGTGGTCAATGCATCTTATACCCTCGATATATGAACTTTGAATTGGACGGAACCAAAGAGTATGTAATTACGGAACGACTACTAGTGTTGCAAAACTCTAAATTGTCTAACGACAAGTTGTTGATAGTATCGTGATTTCAAATATTCGTATGTATTTCAAATATAGTTATGACTACATATACTTTTACATTTTCCATGCTAAATATTTTAAGTTAGCGTAAATGATTTTATTATTCATTAATTTACGTACTTGTGTACACTGCAATTTTTTTCTGCATACGTCGCTTATAGTTTTGAATGAACCTTACCTACTTATCAGTCTTAGCTATTTATCGATCATGCGAAACTATCAGTAGTATTAGTAGCTATTGCAGTTAAACACTATAATATTGACAGTTTCGATAATATCAGTAGTCAATAGTATCTATTAGTGTTAGTCTCTAGTACCCACTAATAATACATTTGAAATTTTTGGATAGATAGTATCGATAACAGGGTAACTCTACCGATATTATCTACTAGTTATTGAGGTCGAATATCTAGATATCAATTATCAATAGTGCAATTAATTTACTTCACTACTATTAATTTACTAGTTCTACAAAATTTGCGAGCGTGCCTTTTATTTACGTTTGGCGTTTACATCTATTCAGAATTAAACAAAATCTAAAGTTACAAATATACGAGTTGAAAATTAGGTGAATAATTTCTAAAAAAAAAAACTAAAATAAAAATGCGTCTTTTATTATTTTACAGCCATTACCATTAAATGTAATATTTTTGATATCTTAAATGTGAAATGCATTTTTAATTCCAGATAACCACCAAATAATAAATAGAGTTAATTCGATGATGATTCAGTTTCAAACCTCGTTTGTTAAGTTACCTGATTTTTTATTTTTTTTTATTTATTTATTTAGGATTACCAACCGAAGGTACACCACACACTTATAACTAAAACTAAATTGTTAGAATTTTCTATACTATAACTATAACTATATTTATATTACAGGTAAATTGATAAATTATATGTAAGGTACAGGAACGAGTATGTCCCCAAAGATACACCGACTAGCTTAAACTGCTTTTTGTCACGGTACGACTTACAACCATTAATTCTAAACTGAACTGTCGTAAACATGCTATATGAAATATGTATGTACAGTTTCTGTCAACTCGACTCAAACTGAGTCAAAGAGGATTTTTGGCCATGGAATATTCATCAAAGTTCGGATACATGGCAACGAGAATGATTACTTTAGTATAAAGGTTTATAAATATCTTCCTTCACAACCTTTGAAGTTCAACTATTGGTATTTTTAGTGCCCATCCCTAAACCTCTCTTCCTTGCGTCGTATTTCTCATTGCTGAGGGTCGTGATCCCCTCGTTTGGAAGACAGTTTTTCTCTTATGACGTCACTCAAATATGCTAATGTAAAATACGTTTACTTGCAAATTCACAACTTCCATAGACGTTTTTTAGCGGACACTAGGGGGCGCTATGCTTATTTTAAGTTTTAATATGCCTTTGACAATGAGTTTAGTGAACTACCAGCGCTTTTAAAAAAATGGAAATATTCGGTTCGTAATACGAAGTTTGCGCGCCAAGAAATAAAAATACAGTTAACCAGAGCGTGTAATTTGTTTATCAAATGTTTAAATAGGTTTTGTCATACAATTTTTTTGTCACAATGAACGCCTAAAACTGCCAAATGAATTCATTATATTGTTATATTGGTCTCCTTAATACATTACTAATTATCCTCTATAATAATAATAGACCGGTAAATTGTATTTTAGACATAATTCGCATTACAGTTTTCCTGTATTCTCTCCCTCTTTTCGTCACGTAACAACTTGTATAAATATACCGACAGCAGCAATGCAATTATTATTGCGTAAATGCAATTATTCTTACTGCTGTATCATTGTTAATATTTGCAGGTGGCATTATGATGACCGAAGATTAATTATACGTGTGTCTGTAAATAAATCGAAACAAGTTCTAATGTCATGTCTTTTGCATTCTATTCCATTATTTCTGAGACCTGAATGTCTGTGCCCGTCAAAGCATTCTGGCTTGTTTTTCTAGGTTAATTAGGGAGCTGTTCAAATAATCATGTTCCAGTTTTGAATGTAGAAATATTTACAGTCTTAGTTCCTCGCTGTATGTCCATAGGATTGGATCGTATGTCCCTTTCAGCACTTTTGTTAAACTAATAAATCTTGACACGACTCTTATCATAATTTGAAGACTTATAGGAATATGTTTATATTATTTTTCTGTTCGTGTGAATGTCACTGAACGCCTAAACAGTTGGACCGAGTTTGTTGTTTTTTTTACTGTTTAAATAGATTTGAGAATTGTGTACATTCATAATTCGATTCGATAGAAATGAAATGTTTATATATGCTGCAAGATAACATCTGCCGGAAATGTGTTTGTATGCTGCAAGTTAGCAATATATATAAAGTTTAAATTATATGAAAATATTGGTAAAGTAAGCAGACAGCAGAAACCAACGATATATTCAATGTCTATACATTTTTACCGCCATATACATTTACATATTTTATATTCCGCGTCCGCACTCCGAGTTTAGCCACGTATGAATGCATTTAAATGTTATCTGTTACTGGTTGACTTGAGATTGTTCCATCAATATGCATTAGATTACGTGTGACGTGAAAAATATTAAGCATTTAAGTGGGTGTCGTCAGCGAGATTCGTCTCAAAATGCTAATTATGTTTCATCGTCGGACCAGTATTTACGCTAATTTATTACAATGAACCGATCTGTCAGTGCTGATATTATGAAACAAGTTTCTTTTAGGAACTTGGTGTTAGCGCGTGGTGACGGAGGACTTTTGCCCTTATTCATTGGGAATAAGGAACAATAACTTTTTTCTTAGGATTTTGGCTTTATTTAATTGTTCATTCCGGACTAGTATTTTTTACTTCTTTTTAGGTTTTTGTAAATCTTTTGAATTAAATTGATTCGATTTCTTTTTCATTTGGGCCTTTATTTGAATTTTATATCAAAGAAATAGATATTTCCTTACTTTCTGATGAATGACTGGATGTAAATGGTAGGAATTTGATATGAATGTACCTAATTGGCTGTACATTTTTTATGATAGACGATCTGATTGCGGAGGTATCCCGCAGTAAATATAAACGTATCAGTGACAAGGACGGTTGGAAATAAACTATCGGTTCCACACAAGTTATGTATTTTGTAATTATTGTTCTTAATGCTGCTGATGTGGCTGTGGAGTTTGTTTCTTTATTTCTTTTTATGAAGGTCCCGTTAGTGGAAACAGTATATTGTTCAGATAAGTTTTCTGTTGAATAAAATAAAATATTAAAAATTGTGTGCGTTTATTCATACATGCGTATAGGATGCACTAATATGCTACGCGAAGGCAAGGCATTTCGCACATTTGGGTATTTTAATGTTCCATTAAATTTAATCTCGAGGGTCTCGCTGGATTGGATTATTTGAAAAAACTTATGTGTTCCTTGATACCGTCATTTATAACTTGACCTTATATCGGTGAGGCGAGCTTGAAAACAGCCGTTCAAACGTCGTCTAAAGCGCCTTAAAAGTTTTCACTTCAAAAATAAACGATTTATCAAGTGTTCCATTAAAGCTTTTTTAATATTAAGTTTGAATCTCATTCAAAAATCACCAGCTACATGTGCATTTTGCGTTAACTTTTCGTTCGCTCCTTCCACATTGTTTTTGTCGTTTAGCCTTCAGTTAAAACATGTATTTCTCATCGTTCTTGATAAATTGATGTGTTATTTTAAGATCCGTTGAGCATACGCAGTAAAACTGAATTCCTTTGGCATCTCTCACCGTCCGCGGTATAATTTCATAAAGTGGTACTTCCTCCATGAATCCGGTCTCTTATGTAATCGAGCGTATTCAATGTTAGTTTCGTTTGATTCATCTTTATATGCAATATGATGCCATATGCCATATTATACTATCTTCTTAGTCGTGTCGCTCTTGGCAGAGCGGTGGTGGTCGTCATTGTAGGGTAGTGGTTGTGGCACGTTTGACAATTCGTCGCCATTTCTCTCTAACAGCTGCCTTTTTCGTACACTGATATAGTGGTATGTTCAGTGCAACTCATATTATACTATACCTACATATATTATACGCTAGGATTTCTTCTGTCGTGGTTGCCATTATAAGTACAAAGACAAGGAGACTCATACAAAGATGAAAGATTTAAACTGAATAACCAATTTAATGTCTGGATTCGAACCCCCAGGATCATTTCCACCATGTCCACGTTTCCTGTTAAGTGATTCGAACTAAATTGTATTGAGTCGTAGGAATGAATCTAACCTCATAATTTTTCGATTTGTTTTTATGTGATTAGCCCCTAAATGAGCAGACGACTTACGTTATGATAAGTGGTCACCACCACCCATGGACACCAACAATACAAAAGGCATTATCGATGCGATGTTAAGAAAATAGAGAAGAAAGGTAGTTTAATTTATAATTGAAAGTGTTTTATTGCCTATTTGCTTCGATTGTAAAACTGAGCACGGGTCTCTCCTCATCACTGAGGTCTACAGAGTACTTCATCACGCTGTCGATTTGTGGAGGGGTTAGTTGCCAACCCAAATGTCGGAAAATTTTAAGCCACACGAAGGCCAACCTTCTTGGAAGGCTGACGACTGTTATTTACGATAACAAACGGGTCCGACGGCTTTACGTGCCCTCCGAAGCACGAAATCGACCGCATAGGATCGACGCAAGCCTCCGGGCTAAACGTTTCGTAAATACACGTTTATTGTGACGTAAATATTACGCTTACCGGTTAGTTAGTACTTATTAATATTGTGTTCTTTATATTTGTTTAGATAACACAGACAGTACAATATTGTTATCATGTAATGTAACATGCTTCAGATTATAAACGGCAGCTGCGAAAGTAGTTCGTATTGTGGTGGACCAAGTCAGTTATTTGCTTGGCAAAATAACCAGTTCGGTGTTAGAAGCGGGGTCACATAAGCAGACAGCTGTGGTATCTAGTGGCTTTTTGACTGAATTCAAAAGAAGGTGGTTATAATTTCTTCTGTATTTATTATGTGTACTTCCTATTTATATATAGGAACTATGTTTACTGGATGTATTGATTTGGACGATTCTTTGTTTATTCGAAATCTGGAGCATGGGGTCCTATTTAAATTTGAATGACAATCGACGATTTCTTAAGATATTCTTAATAATGTCCATTTACTTGATGACTATGGCTTTGGAATCGGACTATTTAATACGCCGTATTTAATTGAAGTTTTTATTTTTTCCACTGACAAAGCCATTGATACTCTTGTGCTTAGATTGTCTTTGGGCTAACGATACATTGTTTATAACATGACTAAAAGCAATAAAATTTAGGTTTTCCAAATACTTATAAAGATAATACTATTATACTGATGGATAGTATGGTCAATGGTTGACTGGTTTGAATGGTTGCTGTTTGAAGTACTTAAATATAAAGTAATTATGACGCGGTCCATTGATCCGTATCGGAAGCACCCGTTTGCACGTAAAAAAAACAATAATATAGACGTTTTCTTGCAGTTCTTAATATAGCAGAGTCTTATAAGTACACGCCCTTAACATAATTTTAAATGACCTTTATTGCCATTTAACAAATGTCGTTCAATTGATTGAACTTAAAACTGTGACATTTACCAAGGACGAGCCCCTGGTATGTTTAATTATCTTCTGTCGGTCAAATGTTATCGTTGTATATTTACTTATCATTACTCTGTATATTTGGTTAGGGATACTAGCACCTATAGTTTATTTATATAGCCAACGCGTGAACAGATTAACCACTCGCTATAACGTTGTCAAGAAGAAGGAAAGAAAGTTTGACGTTAATCTCAAGCAATATAGCAAGCAGGGTTAGAATGGGTAATGAAACCAGTAACAATATGCCGTTTCGTGTTGGGGAAAACATTTAATATACCTCACTTTTGGGGCAAATTAGAGTATATTTCTTGTTGTAGTCTAGGACGCGGCTATTGACTACTAATTTTTAATTAAAATCTATAGTCTCCAGTTAATTGGGCTTCCTCTGATGTAAATGTCCAGATTTCATTCGAAGGCATCCGCTAAATAAGGACTATACGGGTAATCTTAAATGGCAGCCCTATTTTCGGTTGATACGGTCTCAAAGCAAACATTCCACGCTTTGTGTTTCATTTGCTGGTCTATCTTGAGCTTTATTAACCTGACATTAAGAGGACACGATCTAAAGGAAACGGCGATTGGTCAATTGGCTTCAGTTACTGTCGCGTTGTACTTCTAAAAATATCATATCTTCTGTCTCATCGTTTGCTTCGTCTAATGAACTTGTTAATTCAGTTGTTTTTGGAGTAATATTCATTAATATTCACTTCTTATTATTCAATATAATTATTTACTCGGTCGATGTATGGATATGGATGTGACTAAATATGTTAGATGCCATTAATCTATTTAATGTTTCATACGAATACTTTTCAGACGCTTTTTCCATTTTGATACAATATTAGTCTTTCTTCAATATCAGTTTTTCTTAAAACTTAACATTTTAATGTTTTAACATTTTGTTTTTTTATTAAATAATTAAGAAAACAGAGAACATAAAGAAATGATTGATAAATATGAATGTACTCGTACCAAGTGACTTTATGATTAAAAACGAAAAATATTCGTGTTCGCGTTCAATCAATTAACTGGTCGATAATATACTTTGATCAACAATTGTAATTTATAATACCTTTGTTTTATTGGTACATTTCAAAAACAATATTTTGTGATTAATCACATTTAAATGTGTCTGA
>DWJN01001854.1:0-16696 GCA_018248895.1 Carystus phorcus | reverse complement strand
ACATCACAACCATGATTTATATGCGAAATATGATACTGATTAGTAAAGAATACTTTACATCGACCTAAACGGATAACCTATTTAAAAATTTATTCCCACATTAAAAGAAAAAGACCATAAAGACAATTTTCGATGCTTTCGCTACGTTATGTTGATCGTATTCAATAAGTAAAAGATTTTGCAAAAATGTACGTGTGTATTTAACTAAGACTTAAATTATAACTATTTGATGAAGATAAATATTATATAATATATAGACCGATTCTGAAATTAAGAGACAATAAGAGATCGTAATATGTGACGTAAAATTATGGAAACGTAAGAGGTAAAAGTAACAGAATACCAGTTGTCAGACCATAGTAGGGTCTTCAACATATTTTTTATATCCCGTTCCCGAATGTTTATTAAATCGTTGAATAGAATCTCGTAGCAACCACACCTATCAATTCTACACGTGTTCATGCTTATTATCATTCCATTCACACTAACTTGACAACTTTGCAATGTGAGTCATGTTTTTGCACCGTTTGTCATCAACATGTTACCAGTTGAATGCTTCTAGAAAATCAATCACGTATAGCACTATGTGAGATGTAGTGTCGAGTTACGGGACACAGAGAAATCGTCGCGATTCAATCTATATTAAGATAATATTGTTTAGACGCTAAAAAATACGTGTTTTAGTGTGTTGCGAAATACCTGCAAATTATTATTCAGATACGAGTAATGACACGAATATAACTTTTATAATCAAATTCATACATTCACTGTCCGGGTGATATATCCCATACCACAAACTTACTGTTTTTTGTATTTATCAGGATAACTAGTATTTCCATCTAAATGAACATAGAATTCACGTAATCTTTCTTTTAATATAGATCAACATATTATATTATCGCTTCTAATTACGTAGAGCGGGTACCTACCTACTACATTAACACACCACTATCATCAACCTTCAAATCTCATACAAGCCTGAATGTTACAGAGCAATTTTTGAATTCATTGCATTCACACCTCTAATTATTTACATTAAATAGGAACGCACAATCAACATGCAATTGGAGAAACAAGACGGACATCACAGCCCCGAACATTCATCAGAGTTTAACGACACTTCACATAAAACATGTTCTGTAGCCACCTCGACAGCTTTGAGATTTATTTCATGGTGATTTCATGCTTTGCCCCTTCAACATCATCCAATGAGAATTGCTTTCTCTCAGCGCCCTTTAAACACTGACCCAATAAAACATTCATGGATGAAACAAAGCTATTCCGCCTTGTATAAACACAAGCCCATTTAAATAATGTATTTGCGTAATTTAAGTGAAACCTCCCGATCCTTTCGCTATTCATGCTCTAAACAAAATAAGACACTGTTTTTCATCTTTCTGTAAAATGCAACCTTAAATATAAACAAACATATTTAATTTTCTGCACGATATTAATATGTTGTATACATACATATTATGTAATCACTATCTTAAAATCTGTGTGAATATACTAAGCAGAAGTAGTCTAAGATGAATGAATCACCACTGGTCACAGCTATTTCATAACAACAAAACAGTATCGTGATTCACGACATTATGTTATTTATAACACTAAAACCTTCATCTGTATAATCTTATTATAGATTGAAAACGGTAAGCAATAGGGTCTTATTATTATTAACTAAAAGGTTATAAATTACTATAACACTATAAGCCACTGCGAACTAATATTATATCTAGCCTTGTGTAGAAGGCTTGAGAAAAATGACGAAAAACGTAAGATAATATAACCAAATTTACACCAAAATAATAGATACTAAATATGCTGTGCACAACGAAATAAAAACGATTAGACTAAAAGAAAATACAGCTCTCGAAACGCCCAAGACACTGTTTACAAAGCGACGTAGAAGAACTTGATACTTTTTTAAATGAAGGTGAAGAAACAGCGTGGCTAGTGTCAGATTGCAACAGGTCCGACATCAAAGCGCATCTTCATACAACAATGCTATAAAGGACATCGGACACCGCTGGCATAGTCAGCTCCCAACGGAGTAGTACATATTTAACAGAGTTTTCAGAGCGAGTAGCGTTAATTTACCACGGTACGCATTCTAGTAGCTGAAAGCTTGTGTCATTGTGCGGTTAGGTCGAAGATGGGGCCGTTATGCTACAGATATGAATTTGAAAGAATTTTCTCAGAGGTCACGGCCGTTGATTCAGAATGACGAGTTTAATTGTTTCACGGAAACCGTGCATTGTTTAAGTAAATAAAACGAGTTAATAGCGGCAATTAAAATATTTTGACACAAAGACATGTATAATAAATAGATTAGTGGTGAATGTTGAGAACTAGGCTTGTTATCATATGAATTTAAAAATGGAATAACTGTCACTTACATTAAAGTTGTACTAGTAATTAATATGAACAGGAAGTCCAAATAATATATTTATACTGGATGGCCGAGCACTTATCTGAAATCAATCTCAGGTCGACTGGAAACGATTGCGAACAAACTATACACTTATTATATTTGATTCTTACTTACTTTTTGGACCGTTAGCGAAAGAACTCCGGAATACAAATGAGCGTGCACATTTTGACATAATACATGTAAATTTGAATGCCAAACAGTACCTCCCATGGAGTGATAAAACGTGACTTTCAAAAAATCAATCTTGGAACTAATTTCGAGACTCATTAAAATCAAACAGTAACCTTTATTCAATGAAGCTATAATTTTACAATATAACAATCTTTAAAAACCTAGATTTAAGGTGTAATTAATATTATAACCACTTGTGATATATTATATAAGTACGATGCCTTTTTAGCAAGAATGATAAATATCTAGACACCGTAAGAATGATATGAAAGCTCACATAATCATATAAAAACGAGGTGAGTCATAAATTGTCATGCACACCGTATGGGTGAGAATGTGCAGTCAACCGACGATGTATATGCTAATTATTATCTCTACACATCGTATTATTTCTTATTAACGTTAAATTCACACGAAATGTTTCACATAACATAAATGTTAATGATGATAATACTATGGTTATATTTTGAGAAATTTATGAACGCGCTACTAATTGTCAAACAAAGAGATGTTAAGCAAGTACGTACATAGAATTTTATACATGAAAAAGATATCTTTTTTATTGTTGATCAAAATTGGAACAACTGTTATAATACAAACTGTTAGACTCTTATAGGTCTAAAAAGATTTTTAATACTAGAAGTAATGCTCGTGTTAGATTACACTCAAGTCTCATTAGCACACAATAACACTATTTGTTCTACTTTACCGTTCATGCTGCAGTTGCATTTACGTAAATAAATCTTCCATCACATATTACCATACAAAGATGTAATCATGGCTGTCGCATCGATCAATACTTGATCCACTTTACCATTGACGTTAGCTGTTGATTTACGCAAACTTGTGTCGTGACAATTAACGTTGGCGATGCGTTCGTAGAATTAATCACCAATAGTGGAACCAATTGGCATTGTGGGATTCTTATTATGAGGTTAACTGTGTCCATGGTCTAATGGCTGTAAGTGACCTACTGCCCCATATTTTACTCTTTTACTACTGTGTACCACAGTCTTTCTACGTTGCTTTATCATTAAAAATCATGTTAATATCTAATTACAAATGTAACTCGACGGAATACAAAAAAACCTTAGCAAACAGTTATACATCCGCAATCGGCATTGCATAATTGTTATTGAAAAGAAATAGTATATCGATAGTACACGGATCATAATGAAAGATGTCAATCAGTTTCGCTGGGAACAAAGTATTTGTATGAGAGATTCTATCAAACGAATTACGTGCAAATAAATTCGCAATCATCATTAACTTCGATGTCGAACAAATCACGGAAGATGTAAATGCTACATTCAACAATGTATTTGCAACATCGGCGATCGGCGAACACGTATTCGCGATGTACTCAATTCCAACTGGAATTTTATAGTTCGATTACATAAATTGGAACCCTCGTTTTATGGCTAGGCTTAGTCTTTAGGTAACTACAGAATTAAATTTGGTTCACGATTACGTTACAAGGAACATTATTAGGAATTGAGATTTCAGTACATCAAAGGCATATAATCACAAGACTAAAAATCAAATTTAGATTAAATACAGTTAAAGAGGTTAACTTAAAGGGAACATAATTTGAAATTTGATATTAAACTATATAAATTCTTCTTTAACAATTTTGAAAATATTACAAGTTTGTATAAAAATTGCATAATAATCCAATACTAATCAAAATTAACTCAGAGACATACTATAAGAAAATACATATTATATTTAATGTAAAAAGTAGACAAACTATCCGATGGTAATTCACCATTGCCTTCGGACGCCATCAACACGAAAAGTATGACTGATCTATTGCCGACCAAGAAAAGAGTGCAGAAAGGTAAAAAGATGGTAACGATCACTTTAACAAGAACCTTATGAAATGTGAATCAACGCACACATCCAATATATTCTCGGTTACACTCGATTACATGAAGTTACGGAGTTTGCATTTCGCTTACGTCAGCTGTAAACGTCGCCTACACTCAAGGTTGTTTATCATTTGTAGGATACACTTTATGAATTTACTACATCTTTTCTATCACCTTATTGCCGTAGAAACCTTAATAGATATCTACTTCAACAAGTTGTTATTTAAATTATAACCAAAGACCATACATCAAGATACTATATGAATCTCTATTTGACGTGTTGTAATAATAGGCGGTGCAGAAGCCCAGTTATAATTTACAAACATTACCGTACATCCATGGTACAGTAATGTTAACAATTGAATAGATCGAGATCCTTGTATTGTTACAATGACGTCATGCACAAACACTGCGCCAGCTGTCGCGTGACGTAATTTTCCAGTAGCACGTGCTCAAAAATGAGAATCGACGCATGACCTTTACGCACGGGACAAGAAGTTATATCGACTGATATTATAGAGTTTTTGCATCTGGCAATTTGCACATGACACGCGTCGTGTAATCGTGTTGCGATTAGTTTTATTAGTATAAAACCTGTCTAAAACGTCACCTGTACCGATCCGACCAGTTCCTTTCCGTTCATTAGGTAAGGGTCTTCTATACTAGCCAAAGCGATTTAATTAAGTCTATTATATAATCCTTTACGTCTTAAGCTTTAAATTGCCAAATAATACGTAGAACAATAAATAAACCCTAAGATTTATTATGTAGAAACAAATAAATAAAAAAGGTTTATATACACCAATGACAAAGCTTACCTACATTCAAATTTCCAATAAAATTACACTATCCATATTTGCCTCCGTTACAGTTTTATTATTAATCCATTGTTTTAAATTCAACCTGATTCAAATTCGGTTATACGACATTTAATACACGCCGCGAATAGGCTACACACCTACTAGCGAGCAAAACTCTTGTCTCCAACACTAGTTAAACTAACGTGTCTGTTGTATAACAAGGATAATAATTTACTAACTACCGAACGACATTGGCGATAAAAGCGCGAAGTAAATGAGCATATTAAATTATTGAATTCAACAAACCATTACGCGTAGGTGGTAGACTCGCGGCTCGGCTCTTTCCGTTGCAACGTGATATCTGCAAGTTTGCAGGTTATCTAAACACTTGTCTACGAATTGCCTCATGTCAAAGGACATCGCGGATACCACAGTCTACATTATTTAACTTCCTAATATTACTAAACTATGTTATTCTCTAATGTGTTTGATGACGAATAAAATATGTTGAAAAAATCAAGTAAAACAATCTAACAATGACTTACCGATGAGTCAATAAAATTTACTCAAAAATAAATTCGCAGCTAATAATCAGCTTATCAAAAATCGTTAAAACTGCACTCATTTTATAGCGCACCAAATTAAATTTAAAAATTTTTAACACCCTTTTATTACTTCTTTTACATAACATATTGTTCAAATCATAATTAACATTTAGTTAACTTGAGTCTATTTATTATTTTAATTTACCGATGCTAAACAATGGTGCAGACAAATAAACGTGTTTAACTGAATCAATCAACCTGTCAAACGACTTAACTAATGGGTTACACGAATGTAAATAGTTGCATGTTACGTTATTTGTAACACACTCGTAGATATCGCCAAACCGTATCGGCAATTTAATAGTAATTTGTTGCGTTGAGAAGAATTTAACTCGTAGGTATCTAATACTTGAAAACTTTAAAATGATATAGAGATACCAAAAAAGCTTTCGCTAAAAAATCTGTTAGGGTGATCCTATCGAAGCAGGTCGCGAAATACTAATCGATCATTTTTAATTTATCCATCATTCATTGTGTTAACACAGATAAATCAACAAGCTTATTAAAAATATAATTCAGCCACTATACTGATTACAAAAGAAAGAACGTACAAACCGAGGAATACCATTAGGACAATAGTGGCAATACATTATTTTACTAATAACAAGACGTCCCTTTCCTTCGCTTTCCTAAATAACTAAGACTAATTTCTCATATCATCACAGGCCCATTTGCTCATTTGGCTCTTGGCATATTCTAGCCATTAAGTTTGAATTAATTATTAACTAGACTATCAATTACGCTAGTAAATCTTCCTTACATTTCAATTCTACGTACACTATTCGTTTCCTTCAGTGAAACTGTCGCAAAGTAATATATTCTGTTATCGCTTTCTCTTATACCTTACCCTGAATCAGGAAGCCTTACAAAATAAACGCTAGTTCCATTAACATTTAACTCTTACACATAAGTACAATTATTGTAAATAACTTGCCTATGAGCTACTCTTCGCTTTAATGTGAAAACATTTCTTGTACATTTTCCTAGAAAGCACTTGCTACATTCAATCCGATATTTTTACCTGAATGGCGTCAATCCATTAATGGCCCACAGGACACGGGTCTCTCATCATTTTGAATAGGCCTAGAGCATACCACGCTGCTCCATTGCGGAATAGTGGAGGAGTTAGTGAACAACCCAAGTGTCGGAAGTTGTCTTTAATGCCTCCGACGTGGCTTAACGACTGCTATCTACGATAACAATCGGGACCGACGGCTTAACGTGCGGCAAGAAATTGATTTTTTTAGCTGAACATTAAGTAATTATTGGATAAATTATTAATCATAATTATCGACGACCTCGAAGGCCAGTTAGTTGGCCTGTTAGGATGACCCTGTATGCGCAGCGGTTTTGATTCCCAATCGTTTCAGAGCTTTTTTCGACGGATAAGAGTTTGTCTTAGATGGTGTCCATGGTATATTCAATGTCGTATTTGTTTGTCTATCACCCGCGACTCAGGAAATCCTACTGCGAAGGTATAAGGGTGTAAGCGCTAAGATAAACAAATTCTGCAACATGTGGTTAAAAAAATCTCAATTAGTGTACAAGTTTTATTAGTAATATTACTTCATATTACATCATAAACATACTCGGCAAGACACACCGCTATAAATTGCTAGGCGGGACACATTTTTATGGCTTCAAACGGAAATAACACATGTATCCTATACACGCAGAATGTATATACGTGAATCGCTTTAGTTCTACAATTACAGAACACCTTATCAGGTCTATCCATGGATATTCTCGCTCCGAGATCGAACTGATAAGATTCATCAAAACATAGACATTATCAAATGGTTTACGGAATCACGGATACATTTCCTACGACCTATGAGAAGTTATTGATGTAGAATTATAATCAGAGGCAGTATTTAAATATTTTTAATACATTAAGTATATAATGAAATGTTCGTATAATATGATAAATTTATTACTATTGACTAAATCAGGCTATACATACATATATTACGTAACAACCGCCCCGAACCGCGGACGACCCCGTTAACCTGTCGCCCAGATGGTTATCGTCGTTAATGCTCGTTAACCATTGGTTAAAGTTCTGTCTCCCACGCGGTTAAATATGAACTACACTTTTAATGTATGAAGACACGTAAACGTAGACACGTCTTCTGTATTTAATACCACACCTTTTATAATATTACACTAACTGGTCACCTACTCATGCTTCGCGGTGAGAAATAATATGGCTTGAGTATCTGCATCCGAAATAAAACCTCAAGTTTGTTGACAATGTTTGTTATTATATAAATTATAATTGCTGTATAAATTATTATTCTATATAGTGACACAAACAAAACTTTCGAAATAATGACTTTCGAAAAGTGTTTATAAAAACCAATTTCGAATACAATGATTTCATTTGATTTGACTTGACAAACTACTTATACCAAAATATAACTAGCACCTTTTGGTAGAAGTGTGGAGGTGAAACCCTAATTTTTGTCATGATTGTATCTTCCGTCAATTGGAATAAACAGATATCTTTCTACTTTATAAAAGAAGGGATATTACCCCTAAATGAATAATACGATACACATGATGCGGGTACTAAGTTATAAGCATCCCAAAGCCAAGCGAGAGCGGGTTACTATCAGTATTTTAAACTCGCAAATATCCCGGGTGGAGCATATCGGTCGAGTTTATCGACTATCGACCGGTTGCACTCATGTTTATTGCCGTAACACCCAACAACCGCCGGTTAAAGTTCAGATCGTTCCCGCGCTGATGACTAACCGTTTGCTCAGATTTATTGAGTTTAATAGAACTTTCCTCGTCAGGAATGCTCCAACTTCTCGTAATGTTATTGGACATTATGATATTACGTAAGTTAATTTATTTATCAGATCTTCAACGACTTATTTAGTAATAGTTCAACGACTTACTGTATATAATTTCTTTTTTCTTCTCGTCATAAGGTAACCTATCGATGATACCTTTGATGTTACTAATGTCCATGAGTGATGGTGACCCTTAACTATCCAGTGACTAATGTATTGATTATTTGCTTAAAAAAATCAAATGCATAAAAACCCTCAAGTCATCAGAGATTGAACTTCAATTATAAACTGTATTAATTGAGACTTTGTAAGCATTCTTATTTATATTTTCCTAACAAATATTTAAGTTATCACGTACCCAATTAAGATCGATAGAGTAGACAAAAAGCGGGATGTTAATAGACAAAAGATTTCAGAGTAAAAATAAATAATTATAATAAGAAAAGTAAGGATCACATTAAAGAAACTCAAGTTCTTTAGGCTTTCGGGACTCAAGGCAATAAAACAGGTGAAAGTAACTACCCAGTTCAACCACTACAGCATTACAAGTACTCTGAGGAGCGACGTTGAACTTTTTACGACCACAGCTACCCTTTAAGTATTCATCGCCCCTGAGAGCAATAAAACCACAACCATTAATTTTTCAAACTCCGACGTGTCATTTACAATTCACACACACATAAAATAAGGTAATAAATGCTCACCCCTCACACGGCAACAAAAACTAAAGAGAAAAATTTAGTTTCAACACATTCGAGCACGCAAAGACCTCTTCTGGTAATGAAGGAGGCCAAGCGTTCGGTCAAGCTATCCCAGAATCTATTACTAGAAGAGTCATAAGATCATCATCATCAAGTCACAGATCAAGATAAGTTTTTCGGTCGGGATTGCCCTGTGCGACATGTACGAACTTGTTTGTATAGTCAGAGCTGGAGGCCGCGCGCCGCTCGCTATTTGCTATGGTTCGGCCTCCGATTAAAACCTCTGATTTAAAAGTTTCGGAGCTGAAGTCGGAACCGAAGGTGTGAAAATAATCGGAAGTTCCGACGTATCGGAATCGGAGTCGAAGCTCCGTAACATTCCTGCTGGTAGGTATCCATACCATTATTTCCACATAACTGCTCTTAACGTTAACGCATAACGTTCTCTTTGAAATACAATAGTGCTCAAGAAACTTCACCACTATCATTTGATTTCAACCAAACCCGAATTCATAGTTCCTGAACATTCGTTATTCGTTCCTGATCAATGTCAATCGATTACCTAAGGAATTAAATCTTGGACGGAGACGGGGTTAAATCCAAGTGAGCTACAGCGTCGTCTTATATGTTACGTGTATAGGTTTAGATAAACAATGTCATTCGTCATGAACAACCCTACCTTAGTGCACTGGGTCAAGTTGCGGACGTAAGTGAATCGTGAAGGTCAACAATACAACGCGGAAGGGAAACATTAATTTCATTGAGCTCCAAGTTTATGAACTTTGGCTGATTTCTTTTGCTATGAATACACTAATGTAATGCATAGTGATACTTTATTTCCAAATACGTAAAGTAATAACACTTCTGTAAAGGATAAAATTTTTTAGTGCCTTAATATGGAACGACTTGCCACACGCTTTTAAGAGAGCTTCAATCATTTACTAAGTTTCCACAGAATTTCAAGATATTTACAAATGTATATCTCCTAATATTCAGAGCTGGCAATAGTCTTATCCTGAATCCAATACTGAGATGTGTTTATACAGCAATGACTAAAACACCAGATTGCATGCACGACCATCTAAAACAAACTTAAATAGATACAAAACCTTAACGAGACAGTTTACGCAAGAACCATAGCGCCACGGTGACCGAGTAACTCAATTAATAAGTAAATACAGGTGTTGACCCCATAAATGTTCATAGAAAGTTAATAGAAATCTCACATTCTCGCCGGGACAGCACTACATATATGTTTCTCAGAAATAAGTAACACTTGCCGTTAAAGGAAATGGTAAATTTATTTAATGTACGTCGACGGCGTTTAATACCATCGATATATGGTTTGAGGTAACTGACAAGGCGTATATTACCTACCTGAGATCCATTCCATTTCATTTACTTACACCACTACACATGAGTTCCCTACATTGTTGTGGGTATATAAATGACGTAACACAAATATTGACGACCCAAGGATATACAATTGTCTCTCACAAAAATGTCTTTACGGTGCGGAATCGAACTTGGTACCACGCGCTAGACAGGAAGAATCACTTCACGAACAATATTGTACGATGTCGTTTATATACCGTTCCAAATAGGACGTTACAAAAACCGCTTAAGCCCGCAAGGCTTGATTGAGTAGATCATCACTCAGGACATCGCATAAGGAGATCCCTCACTGTCACTGAAGAAGTTTAAACGCCCATTAACGGGATACTACTAGGCTTCGGCATACTGTAAGGATGCCTAGATAAAAGATTTGGTGGCCAGCATAAGTCTTAAAAGTTTTTATGTCGACCTTAGGTATAACCATCATGGTATAACCACTGCCGTTTAAGCACAACAAGTGAAAACGGCAGCTAAATGTGCACTTCAGTGCACGAAACAAGCCAAGAAACTTAAGTCATATTTCCACATACCGACCACGCTTGCAGATCGGTTGCTTAACTCTATCGATCACTTTAGACCGCCACAATCCGCCAGACTGCGAGCGCTTCGCTGATTAATAGAATCAATTCCCACCAAGAGATAGGACATTATAGGTAACCTTGCAATTATGGAGTCAATTGAAATTAATGGCGACGGTGATAAAACAGCGCCTCTAGTACTGAACTTACTAAGGCAGTTTGTATACAAACCGCATAATGAAATACCTTGCACGATTATTGCACAGTTCCGGAATACATTCGTGACGTTAAATTAATCTTAATATATATAAAGTACGTGTCACGGTATTTGTCTGCGATGGACTCCTAAACTACTTAACCGATTTTAATCACATTTAGTACACCGTGTCCAGTTTGATCAAACTTGAAACATAGGACAGCTTACAT
This sequence comes from Carystus phorcus, assembly GCA_018248895.1. Classification (NCBI taxonomy): domain Eukaryota; kingdom Metazoa; phylum Arthropoda; class Insecta; order Lepidoptera; family Hesperiidae; genus Carystus; species Carystus phorcus. The sequence continues at coordinate 4,974 of DWJN01001854.1, read as the reverse complement.
CTCAATTTATAATCACAATATTCCATCATTTTATTGCAAATTATTTGTTTAGTATCTTACAAAGAATTACAATAGTTCCATAAGATTCTAACAGATGGCGGGGTAAGGTAATTAATTGGCGAAATTTAGTATATAAATAAACCTCAATCACAGCAACGCGTGACCGGATCCAATAGTTATTTATAAAAAATACCTAAGTAAAATTTAACATAAAACTTAAGATAGTAAGGGAACGTGAAAATAACTGAAGACAATACAGAAAAGTCCCTTTTGCTTTTTTTTTATTTTGTTAATGTGTACATACGCCCCCCTTTTTTGGCCTAATAAAATAATATTGATATATTTAATGTTTATTTTTATTTTTAATTGTAATTAAACACAAAGAAGTCAGTATGATAAAATACACATAAATTAGTATATATTCGTTGAGTCCACTTTCGCTTGAATACCTACATAGTTAAATTATTTTGAATCTGAATTTAATAGAATATTATTTAGTGTTTTGTTTCAATCGGCTCTCAGAATAAGGTAAAAATAATATCTATAAAAAAAAGTCCTGTTCATTTTCTGTTTATTATAAAGAAACATCACAAAATTATCTAGCAACTTGGTGTATAAAGAGCTTTATTGTATCAGATGCTTTGCAGGGCACTGAAATTAATTGTCCGATAGTAAAGTTCAATTAACTTGAATGTAAAGTTTAGGTCCTTAACGCAGTAACTGTACTGCCAATTACTAGTTAGTACTTAGGTTTAAAGCTTTGTCGGCTAAGATAATAAACATTAAACTACTTAGTGGAGGTGCTATGAGCATGCGCTGGCGTGGGTAAGACGAAACACGCGAACATTGTAGAAACTGAAATGATAGTAATACACAGGTGTTTTGAAACTAATAATCTATGTAGAACTATGTAACAGTTGTTTCCACGCCAACGCGAAACCGCTACACCATTTCTATAAGTTTCAGATTGAAGAATGCAGTTTTTTTGGTGATATTATGATATGTGGTGAAGGAAAGTGGTCTTTCCCCATGGGCATTAGCAACATCAAGGCATCACATCACTAAGGTGTTGTCAAACAACGAAAAAGTGATAAGAAAGAAAATTACCTCATAACTTTTTACTGACTCCAATTTCGATGATGCGTTTTTTGTTTGGAAGGCATTACTTATCATGTACTTATAATTTTGAGTAAGCCCTTTCTGAGCAATCCATTATAGTACGTATTTAATTGATATGGAATACGTTAACACCATCAACTCTAAATTTGAAGTCGGTTTACAGTTTTGGGGAAAAGATGAGTACATACTTTTAGTTATTATTTAAAATTTTATAAAGAAAGCTTGCAGAAAAAAATTAAATACTTTTAAGAAAACATCCGACTCCCACGCGTCCTCGTTGCCATATCACCCACGTGACAGTGATTTTGGCTATCTAGCGCCTACTATCAAGAATATATAAAGCGATTGTATATGAACGGGCTCAAACACACCTACACAATACATCATTAAACAGGTCGGCTGTGATTTACACCTATTTTGGTCAGGTACAAACTTTTAAGTTATGCCATGCTTTTAACTATGCCAAACGATAATTTAGTATCAAAGTAACTTTCCAACTTAATCAGTTTAAATTTAAGCCGAATAACCTTGGAATTGCTCGTGACTAGCAAACATCAAATATATTATAAGCTTATACCGGCCCAATCGCATTGATTATGCTCAAAGCTAAACTACGTTTGTGCTCATAACCAATTTCTGGAAATACCTCTTTATTTTCTCTAAAAATAATAAGTACCCATGTAAAATGTCATCATCGAATTTTTAATCATTACAACAACGACCGCTAAATCACAAAGAAAACGAAGTAAAACAAATATTATTAAGATCCATCCACAATCTTGAAACAATCGTACAAATAGTTATAAATGCATCAGCACTGATGACTGACTGCTCAATACAACGCTAATGATAACTAACCGGAGAACAACGCACAGCTTGAACCAGTTGACCTAGAACCATGAAACTTTGTACAGGAGTTTCTTAAATAACGTTAGGGTTTTCAGCAAAAGGGATCTTCCTGCCAGGTGTGTCATGCCTGGGCAGCGGCCAAGCTCCGATTATTGATATTCGAAATTTGTATATAAAATACTAGATGAACCAGCAAACGTTGTTTTGCCATATGATTTTTGAGTAACTTTCACCGATCACTGGAGTATTATCAAGTTATTGATTATGTCTATTTATATTTATTTACTAGATGAACCAGCAAACGTTGTTTTGCCATATAAATTATCATTTTAGAACTATTTTGATAATCATAATAATGGTTATAGTGTGTTGACCTTAAAAGCTAGACAAATGCTGTCGCGGACTTTTATTTAGAAATTTTAAAGGGGAACAATATTGTAGTACATGATTTTTTAGTAAATTTCACCGTTTACTCAGCGCACGCATGGAAAGCTCAAAATTTTGCCCTTTTCGCAATATTTTTTATTGCTGCTCCTCTCCCATTCATTATAGCGTGATGTTCTATAGCCTTTCTCTATAAATGGACTATCTTACCCTAAAAGAATTTTTCAAATCGATCCAGTAGTTTCTCAGATTAGCCCGTTCAAACAATCAATCAATCAAACAAACAAACAAACAAACAAACAAACAAGCAAACAAACTCTTCAGCTTTATATATTAGTATAAGATATAAGATTCCTGCGCAATGGGTTGAAAATATCTGCTTCAAAATTGAGTTGCAAGATTCCACCCGATAACACATACATATGTATGCTCATAGTTACAAACATACAATGCAAGTTAAATAAAAGCTTTTAAAAATAACAACTTTTTGTAGGTTTTTTGGCTACTACTAAGTAATGGTAAACAGTCTTTAAAAACCTGTCAAATAGTCAATTTCAAAAACATAAGAAGCTTGCAAACTCAAGGATTTAAAGTTTGAACCCGTCTCACTCCGAGAACAGGCCTGGAGCCAGCTCTATTATGAATCGTTGTTAAAAATAGTAAAATTTGTAATAGCTCACAAAACTGTAGCGGCGACAATATCGTAATTCATTAGGATTGGCACCGTCTTCTCAGTCACACTTTTTAAAACGAGAACTGTGTATTTTTCAGTGTTCGCCCTTAACAACGCTGGAACAGATAAAGTGGTATGGGATTTATGTTCACAAGACGCCCCGTGAGAATAGAAACATATTATTCTTAAACGATTTAAACAATATTCATCCACACGAAACATAAACATAAACACGGGATGTTAGTAATGTTATAAATGTGGAATCTGAAAATATCGATAAAGTGAAATATTCCTAAAATGAACAATAATTTTGACTACCGATTGTTAGGTTGGTACAGATACTATTGCTTCAATCTGGATCATCAATTATAATATATTGGTCATTGTTCTCTTGTTTATTTCCCAATAAACATTTCGCGCAATGAAACTAAAGTACTAACAGCCGTGCCGTAACTGAACGCTAAATGTTAGAACACGAAATGCGAAGTCGGTTCAAGGATCTCGGTTATTGTTGAATAACAAGGAAAAGAATAGCAGACATGACACATGAATATTCAGTAGATAAATCTATTACTCTGAAATGTTCGTATGCAAAAATTGGCCACGTTGTTATAAGCGGGCCCGAAATGTGTGACGTCCAATAATAAACTATAAAGTTAAAATAATTTTCTGGATAAAGCATTGTGTGGCGGATGCAAGTGCAAAAATGGGTTTAATATATTGGAAACATTCTGCGAGCATTATCTTCTTTATTTTACACTGACAATCTTACTCTTTTTACAAATATCACTTTAAAAAATATATATACACTAGTTGACCCCGCAGACGTTGTTCTGCAACAATATAACCTAATAGACCCCGGCCACGCGTTGCTGTGACTAAGGTTGTTTACATACTCAATTTAGCGCACTTACTTCGCCATGTGTTAAAACCATATGGAATTAAAATAATTTGCAATTAATCAATTTTGTCAATTTATTATCTTAAATCGCCATCTATTAAAACCTTATGAAACTAAAATAATTTACAATAACTCAATTTTGTCAATGAATTATCTTACACCGCTATCTATCAGAATCTTATATTAAACAAATAATTTGCAATAAAATAATATTGCGACTATAAATTGAGATAAAAAAAAATCTTTGACGGTTGGTATGTTGTGTTGTGTTGTGTTGTGTTGTGTTGTATTGTGTTGTGTGGTCGTCTCACCTCCTCCACTGGCTGAGCAGCGAATGGTAACAGAAGGTGCAGACTAGAGCGGAGCCGTTGTCCCTCAACTGCTCCGCGTTTGGATGGCTCTGGAACAATACAAATATATCATAATGTCTTTCACAATGAGCAAAAGATAATAGACCTCAAACCTTTGAATATCGAACTTGTATGTGTTGTAATATGTATTACAACAGTCACCAATTCAATATACAGTCTAAATTTAATAAAATAATGCACAAATTGGAGCGGTCGATCGACGCGGCGATGAATACCTTCGACACGAATTCGTGTCGTCCGATATAATTAGGTTAAATACACTAAATTAAATCATACAAATAAAGTCATACACATCAAATAAATGGCCATTATTAGGAGTACCTCAAAAACTACTTGTCAGATGCCGATCAATTAAATCAGTTTTTATGATTATTTATTCAAATTTTAATTCGAAATCCATTATTCATGTAGATAAGATAAGCCTTTTTAAAATACAGTGTTTTAGAAGTCAACGTCAACATTTTCTGGACGTCATTGAAGCGTATATACGGCCAATACTGTCACGAAACCCATATAATACTATTTTTATAATGAGTTTTAAAAAACAGAAAGTAACAAACAAGTTTAAGGAACCTCCGAAATAAACATAGTACAAATTTTACATTGGCTTTAACACATACTAAATATATATCACACATTTTAAATTAATTTTTATCAACCGCTTATCCCAAACTCTC